>CM035092.1:25228103-25447053 GCA_020205505.1 Panax japonicus | reverse complement strand
TAGCATCATGGACAAGAATAACCTTAAATTACTTTGTTAGTTTACTAAAGATAACCTTTTTGGTATTTATTTAATAAACTAGATTGCAAGTCACCACTCTAAATTTATAGCAAATGTCCTAAAACCCATCAACTTATCCACTTTACACACCTTGCATGTTAGATTCATTGCATCTATGAATTATAAATACATTGGAGGAGAGAAAAAATGACATTTGCTAGCTTATTTTGTGTACAACACCCATCTAACTCTTCTCTCTCTCAACCTCCAAAAATATCAAGATAAAATCAGTCCCAAAATCGGCCCCACGTTTACCATTAACAAATCACAAGATCATATTCAAGAAATCAAAGCTTAAGGTATAAAACCCTAACCAATAATTTGTCCAATAATATGCGTTAGATGTTGTTGTTTTTGTGTAACATGTTAGATATAGTCTTTTATGATGATCTGGGTTGGTATTATATAGATCCATATCTCTATGTGTTCAAATTCAAGTTTTAAGATAATCTAGAATTTTTTAAGGTCTGATAACGAATGTTAGACCCTATAATCTTTGTATGTTATGTGTTTTCTGTTGTTTTAAGCTTTGATCTTGTTGTATGCTGTGAGGTCTTTAAACTGGAATTGGTAGCAAGGTCAGAAAATGAATAGATCTCTTGCTATTGAAGGTCAAAAGCCGTTGACCGTCCATGACTTGGCGTTTCTGGGTAACCCAGAAATTGCCCAGAACCGGCCTGACAACATTTTAAATCGACTGTATCTGACAGTGTTATGTTGTTTTGATCTTGTTCTTGTATTTAAGTTATAGCTTGGTAGAATTATTACAAGGTTATGCCTTAAAATCTCCTATATATCAAACTGGTTGATTGCAGTGAACGGTCAAACTAGGCCAGACGAGCACGGAAGCTGTTTTTTGGGTAACCCAGAAAACGCTTAACCATGTCGTCTGACATGGTTTGACCGACATGGATCTGTTTGATCTGTTGTTGTTATTGTAATATTTTATGGTATATCTACTCACTTACATGTTGGCTACGTACTGAAAGTTTTAAATCGGAAAACTAAATCATATATTTCAACCCAGAAAATGAAGAACAACTCTGACAGCTTGTTCTTGGCCTCAGATCTCACTTGTACTATGTTATTTAACCCTGTTTGTTGTTGGATCTCGTAGTATTGCATTAGTACTACAAGATCAATGTCTTAGCTGGTCTAAAAACAGCATAATTCGATCTGTGTTCTTGATCAAAGTAAGCAAGTCGAAATTGGCTATGAATGTTCTTGAAGGCTCAAGAACACAATAGACTATGCTTTTTGTCGCTAAAGGCCTACAGCGACAGTTTTATTAATTTTAATTAATTAAATATTCAAAAATTATTTAAAAATAGAAATAAATTATTAAAAATTCCAAAAAACTATTTTAAAAATTAACTTTTAATTGTTTGGAATATTTTCCATAAATATTAGTATTTATTTAAATATTATTGATATTTAATATATTTAATAAATGTATTAAATAAATTAATTAAAAAGATTTTATTATATTAAAAATCATTTTAAATGATAATAAGGTTTTTAAAGATATTTTAAGTTATAAAATATAATTTTTAATATTTAAAGGATAATTTAATTAATAATTTAATATTAATTTAAAAATTAATAATATTAAATTTATTTAATAATTATATTAAATAAATAGTTTAAAAATATTTTTATTAATTTAAAAATTATTTAAAAGGGATAGAAATGAATTAAAAATATTTTAAGTTATAATTAATTACTTTTAATATTTAGATAAATAGTACATTAATATTTTAATATTAATGGTAATTATTTAAAAATGATTTTAAGGTTTTTAAAAATTATTTAAAGGTAAATAAATACTTAAATATTTTAAGTTATTTTAAATAACTTAATATTTTTGCAATGATTTCATTAATAATTATATTAATAATAATGGAATTACTTGATATTTAAATCATTTAATAATGATCTGGACTTATATAATATGTTTGTATACGTGATTATTTGTGATTCAATGGTTGGTAAACATATGTGACAATGTAATTAGGTTATGTTCTGACAGCAAATAGCAGTACTATGTGTTATAGTGTGTTATTCTAATCGAACGAATGATCTATTTAATGATAGGGCTTGATATAAAAGATAAATCTAAGTTGTGTAAGCAGCAGACAAGACAAGTATCTAACCCTTTGCCTTTACTTTATGCAATAGACATACGTAAGATAATATCTGAACTATTCTTTTTAATTGTTCAAATATTTC
The DNA here is from genome assembly GCA_020205505.1 of Panax japonicus. NCBI lineage: Eukaryota > Viridiplantae > Streptophyta > Magnoliopsida > Apiales > Araliaceae > Panax > Panax japonicus. The sequence goes on along the minus strand of CM035092.1, from coordinate 25,444,764 downwards.
AACCTTTGTATATACTTATGCAATGATTCTGTATAAGTAAGTTATTAAATTATAATTGTTGTACAAGTTCCTTTATTCTGTTATTATAGATCAAGATATATATTCTGTTCGTTAATTTCTAAACATGGTTATACAATTGTCCTCACTTGGATAATCATTATGTTTTATCACATGTTGATACATACTTATCAGTGTCCAGTATGTATACGTTGAATTAAAAGCCGTCTAAGCTATTTGATCCGGCTAGACATAAATTTAAAATTGTTGCTGAACAAGATAAAACTTATTTATTATCGAACCGAATTGTTTTGGTTTGGATTCAAGACTGTTATGAACATCCCAAATCTGGGAAATTTTTATGCGCTAAGGCGGACAAAGGATGAACGATAATATCGTTCTTGTAATGTAATATTGATCAATACAGGGCATAATGGGCTGATCACCCCCCGTGCCCGTAAGTTATGACAGTTTACAGATGAAGTTCTGTTTAACCTTTTTGAAAATAGAAAACAATATTCATAGTCTGTCAACTGATCCTCATATATAGTTAATACGTAGTTTCAAAAATTTGAAATCGAAATGACTAGTTGTTTATCAATGGTTCAGCTTATTTCACAACTGTTGATTCGTTGTAGAAGTATTGTTCAAAAAAAAATATTTAATCCTTTCAACTAATTGTTATTATTAGCTATTACTTGCTGGGCACTCAAATGCTCATCCTTGCTTAATTTAAATGTTTTCAGCAAAATGTAAACAACCTGAAGGCTCTACCAAGAACAAGGGAAAAGGGAAAGTCGCTGAATGAATGTTTAAGCTATCCTATGTAATAGTTTGACTTTATGATAAGGATGATAAATATTATTATTATCATGTAACGAATGTTTAATTGGGAACTAAACTCTGATAATATGTAAATTAAATTTGATAATCTATATTATTGTTAATATTATTAGTATTATTTCGCTCATAGAAATGGTATCGTGAAGCACTGAGTTCAGGTTTCAAGTACCTGAATTTGGGGGCGTCACAAGTATGACATGTTGGGGGAGGGGAACATGTGGGGCCCACGTGGGAGAAAATGAATTTGGGGTAAAGAAATCTGGCAAGTGTTCACGGGTGGGAGTAATAATTCAAATAAACATGTTTGGTTTATATATATATATATATATATATATATATATATATATATATATATATATATATATTATATTCTTGCTTTGTTCCTATTGGTTGGATGGTTGAAAATTTGCATCTGTTAGTTGCAAAAATTCTCATCCGTGATTGCATGACTGCTGCGTCCGTGAGAAAATCCTTACACAGTGCCTTTCCATTCTCCTATAAATAGAAGCTCATTCCATCATTATTTCTTACGAATTCACTGAAACTCTAGAGAGAGAAACTATAGAGAAAAAGAATAAAAGTATTCTGCTACTTCACTACTCCTATATCCAGTACTCTTCTTTTTAAGGTAAGGGGTATTATTTCTTTTGTATTCATAAAGAGAACTTCTATTATTCTATTTTTTATTATTCTATTGGAATAACCTGTATACGCGGGCTACCCTATACTTGGTGAAATTCTTCTATTATTACATTCTTTATTATTCTGTTAGAATATCTTGTCTGTGCGTTTTACGTTGGACTTGGTTCTGTCTTTATTATTCTGTTGGAATATCCTGTCTGTGCGTTTTACGACGGACCTGGTTCCGTCTTTATTATTCTGTTGGAACATCCTGTCGGTGCAAATTTCGCCTGACCTGGTTTTGTTATTTAGTATTCTGTTGGAATAACCTGTTTATGCGAAGTACCGTATGCATGGTGATTTCTTTTGTTATTCCATTCTTTATTATACTCAGTTGATTAAAGTTTTGACTTCTATACTCCATTAAATTAGTGGAATATCCTTGATATTTGTGCTTCATCTAGTATCTTTTCATAGAAATATTCTTCTGAGCATTCTTGAATTTTACTCTACAAAGAAGTATCATGTTGACAATTTGGACTTATTAGTTCCTGAATAAATTAATTCTTGAACTTGTTTTATTGAATTCTTATATCATTGTCATCATCCTCGTGTTTATATTTTTTTGAAAGTCATATGTGGGCTGTAGTGCATGGATGGACTTGGTATGATTATGACCAGGGATTATTCGGTGTAATCATGACCGTAATGTTACAAATGATGTGGTAAAAGTCCTCATTGGCCCTTAGTGCATTGATGGAAAGTTGTTGGCATGATCATGGCCATTGATGAATACATGAATATCCTTGGCCCGTAGTGCGTGAATATTTATGGTTGTGATACTAATAAATATCCTTGGCCGTAGTGCAGGGATGATGTGGATTATTTATTAAGCTGAGTCCTAGAAATAAAAGTGATGAAAAATCTTTTAAATCATAAAGATAATAGATTTTATTCTCTACTTGACTCTTTTAATGGATTGTTTGTTCCGCTGCAGTTAAACTGGATGTCTATTGTATTTCATCAGTTTAACATTGTTGAAGACTAATGATAATTTATTCTACATTATCTTAGTCATAATATTTTTTACTGGGTTAGTTGAGCTCACTCTTTCTTTCACTGTTCTCTTTAGGGAATGAGAATGTAGCCGGGACTAGTCTGGGAACGGAGTGACGGTCCAGATGATAGTATTATTAGTCCTCACTATTCTGTTAAATAGTATGACAATAAATGTAATGAGAACTTATTCTGAGATTGGATATTGTCTAGAAGACAGTATTTGTATTAAAACTCACAGTTCTCTTGTTGTATATTAAAGATTGTATTTGTATTATGTACCATGTATTTGGCGACTCAGAATAGGTGATGTATACCTATTTTGGGGGCGTCACAGAGCTCAACTAGCCCAGTAAGAAATAGTATGACTAAGATAATGTAGAATAAATTATCATTAGTCTTCAACAATGTTAAACTGATAAAATATAACAAACATAAAGTTTAACTGCAGCGGAATAATCAATCCATTAAAAGAGTCAAGTAAAGAATAAAATTTACTAACTTTTATGATTTAAAAAGTTTTTCATCACTTTTATCACTGAGACTCAGCTTAATAAATAATCCACACCATCCCTGCACTACGGCTAAGGATATTCATTAATATCACAACCATAAATTATCCATGCACTACGGGCCAAGGATATTCGTGTATTCATCAATGGTCATGATCATGCCAACAATTGTCCATCAATGCACTACGGGCCAATGAGGACTTTTACCACATCATTTGTAACATTACGGTTATGATTATACCGATTAATTCTTGGTCATAATCATACCAAGTTCATCTATGCACTACAGGCCACAGTTGACTTTTAACATAATATAAACACGAGGATGATGACAATGATATAAGAATTCAATAAAAAAAGTTCAAGAATTAATCTATCCAGGAACTAATAACGCCCAAATTGTCAACATGATACTTCTTTGTAGAGTAAAATTCAAGAATGCTCAGAAGAATATTTCCATGAAAAGATACTGGATGAAGCGCAAATATCAAAGATATTCCACTAATTTCATGGAGTATAGAACTCAAAACTTTAACCAACTGAGTATAATAAAGAATGGAATAACAAAAGAAATCACCAGGCATGCGATAAACCGCACAGACAGGTTATTCCAACAGAATAATAAATAACGGAACCAGGTCAGACGAAATTCATACCGACAGGATATTCCAATAGAATAATAAAGAATGGACTAACAATAGAAATTACCATGCATGCGATAGACCTCACAGACAGGTTATTCCAACAGAATAATAATTAATGGATCCATGTTAGGCGTAATACGCACCGACATGATATTCCAACAGAATAATAAATAACGGAACCAGGTCATGCATAAACGCACTGACAAGATGTTCCAACAGAATAATAAAGAATGGAATAACAGAAGAATATAACCATGTATGCGGTACTTCGCATAGACAGGTTATTCCAACATAATAATAAAGAATGGAATAACAGAAGAATTTCACCATGTATGCAGTACTTCACATAGACAGGTTATTTCCAACAGAATAATAAAGAATGGAATAACAGAAGTTCTCTTCATGAATACAAAAGAAATAATACCCCTTACCTTAGAAGTACTGGATATAGGAGTAGTGAAGTAGCAGAATACTTTTCTTCTTTCTCTCTATAGTTTCTCTCTCTAGAGTGTCAGTGAATTCGTAAGAAATAATGAAGGAATGAGCTTCTATTTATAGGAGAATGGACTGAATAGTAATTAATTCATGAACGGTCCAGATTGATTTACTTTTAAATGGACGGTCCATATTGATTTACTATGCAGTATTAATAAAATATTCTAATAAACAAAATCTTTTAAATAAAATATATATATTCTATTTATAGTCTAATAAAACAAATAACTTTATAAAAGTATTCTGTTTATATAAAAAGATTTTACTATGCAAACACTATGCAGGCACTATGTGTAAGACCCCAAATTATTAATAAATGAAATTTATTTTTCTCTATTTATTATTTTGAAATAGTAATGGTTGATTTGATTAATGTGGATAGTTATAGGTAAAATACGCAAATATTTCGAATAAGCAAGTGGTTATAAAATATTCATTATTGTCAGGGAATATTCATTTGGTCGTTAAATATTCGTACTGTCGGGGAATATTCGTACGATGGCGCAGTCTTTTGTGGGCCCTATAACGGAAAGCGATTGGATGAAGAAAACGATAAATATAAGTTGTTTATAAATAACGGCGTAGTTGTTACCGTTAATACTGTTGGAATACCCGGTGGTTAAAACACACTAATACGCGTTGTTGAATAGTAGAACACGGTATTGCACCAATTATTGATTCTTACGTAAGAAGGCACTGCTCAATAATTGTTACAGTAATTACTGTTCAATATTTTATTTATTGATTCAATAATTGCTGCATTGATATTTATATTACTGTTGTTTCAATAAATTGTCATTACACAGTATTTTTCAATATCGGAGCAATAATTCATATTATCTGAATAATATTATTGGATAACATTATTGGCAATGTCTAGAAAGCTCTGTCTAATGAGAGGTTTAGTCACCTAATTGCGCGCCAGTAAGGAGAGATACTTATTGGAAAACCCCCTCTTTCCTGGGAACGGCCTGGTTGCCAGTACTGTGATTCTGTAATATTATTTGTGAATAATTAATTATTGATTTATATGATGAAGAAAATATTGATTTTATGTGGATATAGATAGAGAAAATTTTTAATGTGATAATTGTTAAAAATTAATATTTATCTTTTTCTGATAAACTAATTCATTTAAATATATTATTTTAATAATATATTAACGGTGATATTTTTATAATGAATGTGGGATATATGAGTATATGAGGAGGAAGAGTATTTTTGTGACATTAAATGTTTAACACATATTTTGTGTGTTGGTGGACACAATTATTGACCAAAATTTGATTATAGCTTGTAAAATCGCCCGTTTGTGGATTTCGGTCAATTTCTGTTTGGAATTTGGAAAAACTTCCTTCTGGAAAGTTGTAGAGAATTGAATTTCCTATAAAAATTCGCGAGATTCGAATTTTCTGATAAAAGGGCTATTTATTGTAAATTATTGAAGTTCCGAAGTTCCAAAAGAATTGATTTTGGAAGTTTTAATTGTTTTAATTAAGAAAAACATTTTTTGTGTTTGGTTAGACTCATTAAACACATGCAAGTTGCTGAATTCAGATGGTTCTAGGTGCGTAGACAAATTTGTATATATATATTATTATTATATTAAATTTTCTGCTTTGGTGTTCTAAGCATTTTCCTATAAATAGGGTGCTTAGGTTAGAATTAAAAATCACACCAGAAACTGAAGTTTTCTCTCTCTATATTATCGAGCTTATTCTTGTGAGTATTTTGAGTATACTTTGAGTATTGCTATACGGTGCAAGTTCGTTCAGTGTTATCCGGCGTTTTAACTAGAAGTGCTGTCTTTCGAGGTAAAGGATATTATTTTATTCGAAAATGATATTATTTATTCAATATCATTATGCCGAAATATTGGTGGAAACTTTTTATCAATTTGGAATTTGTCATATCGGGGTTACTATTCATGAGTTACTATTCACGAGTTACTATTCATGAGTTACTATTCATGAGTTACTATTCACGAGTACTATTCATCAAACGTGAAGATGTTTTTTTGTGAAATTTCTATCTTTTGGTATCGGAGTTACTATTCACGTATACTACACTATTCACGTATACGGCACTATTCACGAATACGGCACTATTCACCAAAAAATGAAATTTCTTCTTTTTGTCCAAAATATCTATTATGGATACTAGCTTTGATTGTATCTATGTTTTGATCATTCTTGAATTTTACTCCACTCTGATTACTTATAAAGTATTTTTGAACTTGGATTGTTTAAAATATGAATCCTTAATATTTGTTCTTTTGTTTCACTGGATTTGTTTCCTTTAAAATATTTTTCATCATCATCAGTCCTAAATTTTGATATTACTGAATATCTTTGGCCTGTAGTGCAAAGATGAATGATTTCTTGATGAATATCTTAGGCCCGTAGAGCAAAGATGAACAGATGTTGAGATGAATATGACCGACTATTAATATCTTTGGCCCGTAGTGCAAAGATGAACATGTGTTTAAATGAACATGACCAACTGATGAATATCTTTGGCCTGTAGTGCAAAGATGAATATTTGATTCCAGATATATATTGATTGATGTTACAGGGATAAAATATCGACGATGAACTTTTAAATTCATATATAGAAGATAGTAGTTTGCATTCTCTACTTAACTCTTCTAATGAATTGTTGTTTCCGCTGCAGTTGTTGATTTAAAATTGGTTGTCTATTGTATTCTATTAGATTTTTCCCTGTTGAAGACTAACAATAATTTGCTCTATGTTATCTTAGTCATAATGTTCTTTACTGGGCTAGTTGAGCTCACCCTTTTCCTTGTTGTTCCATTTTTCTTCTCAGGAGGCGAGAATGTAGCGAGTACTAGTCGGGGTATGGAATGAAGGTTCTAGAGAGAGTTGTTTAGTAGTCCTCACTATTTTTGTAAAATAATGTATCAATAATTATGATGGGAATTTATTTGCGTGTGGATATTGTCTAGATGGCAATATCTGTATTTAAACTTACAGTTTATATGTTGTAATAATAAAGTTGTAGTTATTTCTGTACCATGTATTTGGCGACTCAGAATGGGTTGGATGGAATGGACCTATTTTTGGGGCGTCACAGTTGGTATCAGAGCTTAGGTATATGATCTCTGGCGGAGATCGGGGAATAGAACTAGGAGGGGAGAGACCAGTAAATCCTTCGCTAGTGTGTCCTACCTAAGCTTATTTGTTAGTTGGTTAGTATATAGGGATATTATGTGATATATTGATTTCCTTAATTAACCCTTGTTTTATGACAGTATTTGAGAATATCGACTGAGAATATTAACAGTGGAGTAAATGTGACCGTGGAGATACATGTACTTACCAACGAGGAGAACGTGCAACAGGCTGGCAATGTACCTCCTGTGAACAACACCACTGAGCAGATGATGAACGAGGGGATGTTTAGAAGCTTTTTCCAGTTCATGCAAAATTAGACGAGGGAGACTCGTGTTCAAAATACAGGAGGAAATGATAGCAATTCACGGGTGGTCACAGCCAAGCAGTTCAAAGAGTTGGGACCACCTGAATTCTGGGGAAAGCCGGATCCGATTTAGGCGGAGACGTGGGTCAAACAAATTACCAAGATATTCGATGTCTTGGGATGCACGGAGGAACAAAAAATTCCATTTGCTACTTTTATGTTCCGTAACGAGGCAGATTACTGGTGGAAATCTGTGAAACGTACCCATCCAGCTGCACTCAGCATGTCATGGGAGACATTTCAGAAATAGTTCAATGACAAGTACTTCCCGGAAAGTATTCGTCATATGAAGGAAGTGGAGTTTATTAGACTGAAGAAGAATAACATGACGGTGTCCCAGTACGAGGTGAAGTTCGCGGAGTTATCCAGGTTTGCACCTCATTTGGTGGAGAATGAGGAACGTATGACGCGGATGTTTCTGAGAGGCTTGAAACCCGGTATACGTCAGTATCTCATTTCTCATAAATTTTCTCTCTATTCAGATGTTGTCAACAGGGCTCAGTTTGTTAGAGTGAGATAACGAGTACGTTCAACCGAGGGTCCATATCCAGGATCACATCGAAGATAGCAGTCATCAGAATAACGATAACCAGCGGAGAAAGAAGAATACGTACAAAGGCGGTAACCACTCTGGTGGTAATCGTGGCCATGAAAATAGAAGAAGCGAGTCGGGAGGAGATTTTAAAAAGAGGAGATTCAACAACGACCATATGAAGACGTCAGCGCAAGTAGCAACTGGTTCCAAGGGAGGAGAAAGACCACCGGTCGTATGTTACAAATGCTGAAAAGAGGGACATATCAGCCCAACTGCCCACAACAGTTTAAGGTATGCTATAATTGTGGAAAAGAAGGACATATCGCTCGAGATTGTACGGTATTGAAACCCAGTTCAGCGGGAATGGTGACTCAAAAGGATGTCCCAGAAAAGTCAAAGTCAACGATTCCTGGAAGAGCGTTTGTCGTGACCGGTCAAAATTCGAGGAACCCGAACGAAGTTAGCACGGGTTAGTTAATTATAAATTCTTGCGAAGTTTATACCTTAAAAGATACCGGTTCTATCCATTCTTTTATCTCTCTTGCTTGAGCTCAACGTTTGAACTTGACTACGAAGAAATTAGACTTTGACCTATTTATAGAAACAACGTTAGGAGAAACTTTCATTACATCCGTTGTTTAAAAATCTTGCTTGATTCAGGTTGGAACTATCACATTACCTGTTAACCTTATTTCTATAGAGATATTTGCTTTTGATGTGATTTTAAGGTTAACTACTCATCATGTCGAAATTGATTACTTTCGTAAGGTTGTTAGTTTTCATATTCCTAAGCAACCTGTTATTCGAATTCAAGCAATCAAACCATTGTAGTCAAATATTTTCATATCAAGCCATGAAGTCATTCGTTTATTACGGATGTCAACTTTTCTTAGTCCATGTTATGGATTTGAATAAAGACACGTCAGATTTGAATAATATTCCTGTTGTTATTGATTTTTCCTGACGTATTTCCTGATGAATTTCTTGGTTTACTCCCAAAGCCTAATATTAAATTTTGTATCGACTTTGAACCCGATACAAAACTCATTTCTAAAATCTCATATCGAATGGCTCCTATTGAACTTTAGGAGTTAAAAATTCAACTATAGAATTTGGTACCTGAGCCTTTATCTGGTGACTTCCTTTGTGGAATGCACCGAAGTCAGACTCTCCGTAGGGGAAACCATATTCGTGAGATAGTAAACTGATAGGTGTCATTGTAACGTGCTATCCAAGGTTTGAATATGAGTCACAGTTAAGAAAAACCTAAGTCGGTAATCGAAATACGTAGCTTTCTAGGCTTAGTTGGTTATTATCGGAGATTCGTTGAAGGATATTCTTGAATCGTTATTCCATTAACGCAGCTGACTCGTAGAGATACAAAATTTGAATGGAACAAGGAATGTGGGAAGAGCTTCGAAGAACTCAAGAGGAGACTCATTTCAGCACATGTTCTGACCATGCCATCCTGGAAAAGCGAACGTGGTAGCTGACGTGTTGAGTAAAATATCGTATACAAGTACGAGTACGATATTGTCAAAGACTCATTTCATATAATTTACAAATAATAGAGATGGAGATGAAAACTCTAGGTACCCACGTGATGATATACGAGTATAAAACTGGTTGTCTATTGTATTCTATTTGTAAGACCCCAACTTATTATAAATAAAATTGAATTTCCACTAATTATATTTGTGAATAATAAGGTATTAATTTGATATAATTCTCTGCTTATGGGTGAAATGTGCAAATTTTGCAAAATATACAAGTGGTTATAAAATAATCATTGTTGTTGGGGAATATTCGTTTGGACGTGGAATATTCTTGTTGTCGGGGAATATTCGTACGACGGCGCAGTCATTTGTGGGCCCCATAACAGAATAATTGTCGGATGAAGAAAACGACAAGTTTGAGTTTTTATAAATAACGGCGTAGTTGTTACCGTTAACACTGTTGGAATAACCGGTGGTTAAAATACAGTAATATGCGTGGATGTACAGTATTGATGAATTATTGATCCTTACGTAAGAAGACACTACTCAATAATTGTTACAGTAGTTACTGTTCAATATTTTATTTTATTGATTCAATAATTGCTGCGTTGATATTTTATATTATTATTGTTTCAATAATTGTCACTGCACAGTATTTCCCATTATCAGATCAATAATTCATATTATTTGAATAATATTATTAGATAGCATTATTGGCAATGTCTAGAAAGTTCTATCAAGGAGAGGTTTGGTCACCTAATTGTGCGCCAATAAGGAGAAATTCTTATTGGAAAGCCCCCTCTTTTCGGGGAACGGCCTGGTTGTCATAATTGTGATTCTGCAATATTATTTGTAAATAATTAATTATTGATTTATATGATAATGAAATATGTATTTGATATAAATGATGGATTTATTTATTTTATGTGGTTATGATTGAAGGAATTAATGCTGAGATGTTTTATCAGTATTTTGTCGGAAGGGAAGTATTAAAAATCATCCGTTTGTGGATTTCGGATATTTTTTGTTGGGAATTTGGAAAAACTTTCTTTTACAAAGTTGTAGAGAATTCGATTTCAGGCAGAATGAACATAAAATTCGTATTTTTCTGATAAACAGTCTATTTTCTATGAATTATTAAAGTTTCGGAAAATAAAATAATTTTTATTAATTTATGGGTAGGACCCACTCTTGTTTGAACATGTGGGCAGCTGATTTTTGGGGTGGCTGGTCTTTGTTGGCAACTTAGGCTGCGTAGGAAGAAAATAAGAATATTATTATTATATTTATTTAGTCTCCTTTGGCGTTCTAGCATTTTCCTATAAAGAGAGGGCTAAGTTAGAATTGAAAATCACACCTGAAACAAGTTTTCTCTCTTTCTCTCTCTATATTATCGAGCGTATTCTTGTGAGTATACTTTGAGTGTTGCTATACGGTGCGAGTTTCTGTCAGCACTATACCGAAATTCAGTCAAAAGTACGGTTATTTTGAGGTAAGGAGTGTTATATTCTTCTTAAAATGATATTTTCTTCAATATCATTATGCCGAAATATTGGTATAAACTATTTATCAATTGAAACTTTTTGTGTCAGGATTACTATTCACGTATACGGCACTATTCCCGAATACGGCACTATTCACCGAAAAATGAAAATTTTCTTTTTGTCCAAGATGTCTATTTTGGCTACTATCTTTGATTGTATCCATGTTTTGATCGTTATTTTTGAGTTCTGCTTCAAAATCGTTTATTTTGAAGTATCATCGATCTTGGATAAACTGTTAAACGAATCCCTAATGTTTGTCCTTCTATCTCACTAGATTCGTTCTTAAAAATGTTTTTCATCATCCTCAGTCCTTAATGGTGATACTTGATGAATATCTTTGGCCTGTAGTGCAAAGATGAATGATTAAACTGATGAATCTCTTTGGCACGTAGTGCAAAGTTGAACAGGTGTTAAGATGAACATGACCAACTGGTGATACAAATGAATATCTTTGGCCTGCAATGCAAAGATGATTAAAGATGTATATTGATTGTTGTTACATGGATGAAATATTGATGATGGACTTTTAAATCTTAGAAGACAGTAGAATTCATTCTCTACGTGACTCTTCTAATGGATTACTGTTTCCGCTGCATTTGTTGATCTAAAACTTGTTGTCTATTATATTTTATCAGATTTTTCCCTGTTGAAGACTAACGATAATTTGTTGTACATTATTTTAGTCATAATATTCTTTACTGGGCTAGTTGAGCTCACCCTTTCCTTTTTGTTCCATTTTTCTTCTCAGGAGGTGAGAACATAGCAGGATCGAGTCGGGGTATGGAGTGATGGTTCTAGGAAGATTTTTTATCAGTCCTCACTATTTCTATAAAATAGTGTTTGAATAATTATAATGAGGACTTATTTGCGTGTGGATATTGTCTAGAAGATAATATTTGTATTTAAACTCACAGTATGTATTGTCGTATTTCACACGACATTTGTATTATTGAAGTTGTAGTTTGCTTTATGTATCATGTATTTGGCGACTCAGAATGGGTGTTGTATAACTATTTTGGGGGCATCACAGTTGGTATCAGAGCTTAGGGATATGATCTCTGGCGGAGATCGGGGAATAGAACTAGGAGGGGAGAGACGAGTATATCCTTCGCTAGTGTGTCCTACCTATGCTTATTTGTTGCTCAGGTCATAATATAGGGATATTATGTGACATGTTAATTTGTTTAATTAACCCTTGTTTTATGGCAGTATTTAAGATGGCTGCTGAGAACGTTAACAATGGAGTGTATGAGACTGTGGAAACACCTTTAGTCACAAACCAGGAGAACGTGCATCAGGAAGGCAATACTTTTCCTGTAAACAACGTTACCGAGCAAACGATGAATGATAGAATGTTTAGGAGCTTTTTGCAGTTCATGCAAAATCAGACGAGGGAGACTCGTGTACAAAATACGGGTGGAAATGATAGCAACGCGCGGTCTGTCACAGCCAAGCAGTTCAAGGATTTGGGACCACCAGATTTCCATGGAAAGCCAGATCCGATCAAGGCAGAAACGTGGGTCAAGCAAATTACCAAGATATTTGATGTCTTGGGATGCACGGAGGAACAGAAGGTTCCATTCGCCACCTTTATGTTTCGTGGTGAAGCAGATTACTGGTGGGAATCTGTGAAGCGTACCCAGCCAGATGCACTCAACATGTCTTGGGAAAGATTTCAGAAACTTTTCAATGACAAGTATTTTCCTGAAAGTATTCGTCATATGAAAGAGGTAGAGTTTATTAGGTTGGAGCAGAACAACATGACGGTGTCCCAGTATGAAGCGAAGTTTGCGGATTTGTCCAGGTTTGCACCTCATTTGGTGGAGAATGAGGAACGAATGACGCGTATGTTTCTGAGAGGTTTAAAACCCGAGATTCGTCAATACCTTATCTCTCATAAATTTTCTCTGTATTCAGATGTTGTCAACAGGGCTCAATTATTAGAGCGAGATAGTGAGTATACTCAACCGAGGGACCACAACCAGGGTCATATCGATGACAGCAGTCATCGAAGCGATGATAACCAGCGGGAAGGAAAGAATACGAACAAAGCTGTAACCACTCGGGTTGTAATCGTGGCCATAATAACATGAGAGGTGAGTCAAGTGGAAATTTCAAAAGGAGGAGATTCAACAATGATGGGAAGACATCAGTAGCAGCACCAGCACCAACAACAAATTCTAGGGGAGGAGAACAACCACCAGTTAGATGTTACAAATGCGGGAAGGAGAGACATATCAGCCCAAACTGTCCACAACAATCCAAGGTATATTACAACTGTGGAAAGGAAGGCCACATCGATCGAGATTGTACTATAGCGAAACCAAGTTCAGCGGGAGTGGTGATTCCAAAGGCTGTCCTGGATAAGTCGAAATCAGCGGTTCCTAGAAGAGAGTTTGTCGTGACTAGCCAAAACGTGAGGAACCCAAACGAGGTGATCACGGATAAGCTAATCTTGAATTCTTACGAAGTTTATAACTTACTAGATACCGGTTCTACCCATTCTTTTATCTCTCCTGCTTGTGCTCAACGTTTAAACTTGACTCCGGAGAAATTAGATTTTGATTTATCTGTTGAAACTCCGTTGGGTGAAACCTTCGTTACATCTACAGTTTATAAATCTTGCATGATCCAAGTTGGCACTATCACATTACCTGTTGATCTTATCTCTTTAAAGATACTTGCTTTTGATGTGATTTAGGAATTGATTAGTTAACCACTCATCATGCCAAAATTGATTGTTTTCGTAAGGTTGTTAGTTTTCATATTCCTAAACAACCTGTTATACGAATTCAAACCACTAAACCACTAAAATCAGTAACTGTCATATCAAGACACAAAGCTATTTGTTTATTGAAAAACGGATGTCAAGCTTTCTTAGCCCATGTTATGGATTTGACTAAAGACAAGTTAGATTTGAATAATATTTCTGTGGTTAGAGAATTCCCTGATGTATTTCCTGAAAAGCTTCTTGGTTTACCCCCAGAACGTGATGTTGAATTCTTTATTGACCTTGAACCGGGTACAAAACCCATTTCTAAAACTCCATATTGAATGGCTCCTATTGAACTTCAGGAGTTAAAAGTCCAATTACAGGAGTTATTAGACATCGGTTTCATTCGTCCTAGTACATCTCCTTGGGGTGCTCCTGTTTTATTCGTAAAGAAGAAAGACGGGGGTATGCGACTTTGTATTGACTACCGAGAATTGAACCATGTCACCATCAAGAATAGGTATCCGCTACCTCGCATTGATGACCTGTTCGACCAGTTACATGGAGCATAATTCTTTTCAAAGATCGATCTTCGTTCTGGATATCATCAGCTGAAGATCAAAACTGAGGATATTCCAAAGACTGCCTTCAGGACTCGGTACAGACATTATGAATTCTTAGTCATGTCTTTTGGATTGACCAATGCTCCTACTTCTTTCATGGATATGATGAACCGTGTATTCAAAGAATATTTGGATCAGTTCGTTGTTGTCTTTATTGATGACATCCTCATCTATTCCAAAGCCGTGAAGATCATGAGCACCATTTGAAGCTGGTACTACAAAGACTTTGTGAACACAAGCTTTATGCCAAGCTGAAGAAATGCGAGTTCTGGCTTGAGGAAGTAGCATTTCTTGGGCACGTGGTGTCAAAACAAGGAATATCTGTTGACCCGGCGAAGATTGAAGCAATACAAAGTTGGGAGCAGCCAAAGTCGGTGACCGAAGTGCGTAGCTTTCTGGGCTTAGCTGGTTATTATCGGAGATTCATGGAAGGATTTTCTCGAATCGCTACTTTCGTTAACTCAGCTGACTCAGAAAGATACAAAATTCATAGGGAGCGAGGAATGTGAGAAGAGTTTCCAAGAGCTCAAAAGGAGACTCATTTCGGCACCTGTTCTGGCAATACCATCTGGTTCGAATGGATTTGTTATATACAGCGATGCTTCAGGCAAAGGGTTAGGATGTGTTCTCATGCAACATGGGAAAGTCATAGCCTATGTCTCACGACAACTCAAAGAATATGAGAGGAATTATCCTACTCATGATCTGGAGTTAGCAGCAGTCGTATTCGCGTTGAAGATATGGAGACACTACTTGTATGGAGAGAAAGTGGAGATTTATATGGACCATAAAAGCCTCAAATATTCTTCACCCAAAAAGAACTCAACATGCGGCAACGACGTTGGCTGGAGCTGTTGAAAGATTATGATCACACTATTCAATATCATCCTAGAAAAGCGAACGTAGTAGCTAACGCATTGAGTAGAAAATCGTATGCAAGTACGAGTGCGATATTGTCAACGCAAAGGCCCATTTTGTATGACTTACAAAGGATGGAGGTAGAATTAAAGACTCCAGGGTCCCACATGATGATGGCGAATATACGAGTAGAACCGACTTTAATTGATAAAGTTAAAGTTGCTCAAGCTACGGACCTGGGGCTGATGCAAATGAAGAACAAAGTACAAGAAGGTGCTATTCCATAAGCAAGAATCGATGAAGAAGGAATACTTCGATTCAACTCTCGACTTTGCAGTCCGAACGATTCTGACTTGAAGTATAAAATCATGATGGAGGCACACAACACCCCGTTTGCAATCCATCCTAGGAGTACCAAAATGTATCATGATATTCGACACACATTTTGGTGGAACAATATGAAGAGAGAGATCGCGGAGTTTATCTCGAGGTGTTTAACTTTTCAACGTGTAAAGGCGGAGCATCAAATGCCAAAAGGTCCATTGCAACCACTTGAGATTCCGGAATGGAAGTGGGAACACATTACAATGGATTTCGTTAAAGGTCTTCCCAAGGTTTCTCAAGGCATAGATGCGATTTGGGTTATTGTTGATAGATTAACTAAGTCTTCTCATTTCTTGCTGATACGTGAGACTTATTCCCTTGAACGTCTTGCTCGTATGTACGTGAATGAGATTGTGCGATTATATGGCATGCCAGTATCCATAGTTTCGGATCGTGACCCAAGATTCATTTCAAGATTTTGGGTTAGCTTGCAGAAAGCTATGGGCATGAATTTACGATTGAGTTCAGCATACCATCCTCAAACGGACGGATAATCAAAGAGGACTATTCAAACCCTTGAAGATCTATTAAGACTCTATGTTCTAGATTTCAAAGGAAGTTGGGATAAGTACTTGCCACTGGTGGAATTCTCTTACAACAACAGTTATCAAGCAAGTATAGGCATGGCTCCATTTAAGGCGTTGTATGGACGAAAATGTCATTCTCCAGTATGCTGGGACGAGGTGGAGAAGCAACGCTGTTGGGACCAGAATTAGTACGCATGACTACAGAAAAGATCCAAATGATTCGACAACGTATTCAAACCTCACAAGATCGACAAAAGAGTTATGCTGATCTTCATAGAAAGGACGTGGAGTTTAATATTGGAGATCATGTATTGTTACGTATTGCTCCATGGAAAGGAGTTACAAGATTTGGGAAAAGAGGAAAGCTCAATCCAAGGTTTGTTGGTCCATTTGAGATTCTTGACCGAATAGGAAACGTAGCCTATAGACTCGCGTTACCTCCAAACATGTCTCGTGTTCATAATGTTTTTCACATATCTATGCTTCGTAAATATGTGAAAGATCCGAACCACATTATTGCATTAGAACCAGAAGAGATAACCGAAGATTTAACGTACGAAGAGGTACCTGTTAAGATCTTGGATAGGAAAGAACATGTCCTACGCACCAAGATTATACCACAAGTTAAGGTTTTGTGGAGGATCCATGAAATTGAGGAAATGGCGTGGGAGTTGGAGTCAGAAATAAAAATGAGGTATCCTCACCTTTTCGATACACCAGGTACGTACGTCAACTTTGAGGACGAAATTTCATAAGGAGGGGAGGTTGTAAGACCCCAACTTAATATAAATAAAATTGAATTTCCTCTAATTATATTTGTGAATAATAAGGTATTAATTTGATATAATTCTCTGATTATGGGTGAAATGTGCAAATTTTGTAAAATATGCAAGTGGTTATAAAATAATCATTGTTGTCGGGGAATATTCGTTTGGTCGTGAAATATTCTTGTTGTTGGGGAATATTCGTACGACGGCGCAGTCATTTGTGGGCCCCATAACAGAATAACTGTCGGATGAAAAAAACGACAAGTTTGAGTTTTTATAAATAACGGCGTAGTTGTTACCGTTAACACTGTTGGAATACCCGGTGGTTAAAATACAGTAATACGCGTGGATGCACAGTATTGATGAATTATTGATCCTTACGTAAGAAGGCACTACTCAATAATTGTTACAGTAGTTACTGTTCAATATTTTATTTTATTGATTCAATAATTGATGCGTTCATATTTTATATTATTGTTGTTTCAATAATTGTCACTGCACAGTATATCCCATTATCAGATCAATAATTCATATTATTTGAATAATATTATTAGATAGCATTATTAGCATTATTCGTTCTTAAAAATGTTTTTATCATCCTCAGTCCTTAATGGTGATACTTGATGAATATCTTTGGCCTGTAGTGTAAAGATGAATGATTAAACTGATGAATCTCTTTGGCCCGTAGTGCAAAAATGAACAGGTGTTGAGATGAACATGACCAACTGGTGATACAAATGAATATCTTTGGCCTGTAGTGCAAAGATGATTAAAGATGTATATTGATTGTTGTTACAGGGATGAAATATTGATGATGGACTTTTAAATCTTAGAAGACAGTAGAATTCATTCTCTACATGACTCTTCTAATGGATTGCTATTTCTGCTGCATTTGTTGATCTAAAACTTGTTGTCTATTATATTTATCAGATTTTTCTCTAGTGAATACTAACGATAATTTGTTGTATATTATCTTAGTCATAATATTCTTTACTGGACTAGTTGAGCTCACCCTTTCCTTTTTGTTCCATTTTCTTCTCAGGAGGTAAGAACATAGCAGGATCAAGTCGGGGTATGGAGTGATGGTTCTAGGAAGATGTTTTAGCAGTTCTCACTATTTCTATAAAATAATGTTTAAATAATTGTAATTAGGACTTATTTGCGTGTGGATATTGTCTAGAAGACAATATTTGTATTTAAACTCACAGTATGTATTATCGTATTTCACACGACATTTGTATTATTAAAGTTGTAGTTTGCTTTATGTACCATGTATTTGGCGACTCGGAATGGGTGTTGTATACCTATTTTAGGGGCGTCACACTATTAGATTTTTCCCTGTTGAACACTAACGATAATTTGCTCTATGTTATCTTAGTCATAATGTTCTTTACTGGGCTAGTTGAGCTCACCGTTTTTCTTGTTGTTCCATTTTTCTTCTCAGGAGGCGAGAATGTAGCGAGTACTAGTCAGGGTATGGAATGAAGGTTCTATAGAGAGTTGTTTAGTAGTTCTCACCATTTTTGTAAAATAATGTATCAATAATTATGATGGAGATTTATTTGCGTGTAGATATTGTCTAGATGGCAATATCTGTATTTAAACTCACAGTTTATATGTTGTAATAATAAAGTTGTAGTTATTTCTGTACCATGTATTTGGCGACTCAGAATGGGTTGGATGGAATGGACCTATTTTAGGGGCGTCACACTATGCATAATAAAATATAATATATTCTAATTATTGTCTAATAAAACAAATAACTTTATAAAAATATTCTGTTTTATATAAAAAGATTTTACTATGCAAAACACTATGCATAATAGAATATAATATATTCTATATATAGTCTAATAAAACAAATAACTTTATAAAAGTATTCTGTTTTATATAAAAAGCTTTTTTGTTTTATTACATTAATAATACTAATAAAATAAAATTTATATAATATATATATATAAACTTCTGTGACTTCATAAAAAGACACCTCAATATATTTAACAATATTTATCATCATTATTATAATTCACAATATTAATCGACCAGGTCGTTCTCAGAAAAAAGGGGGCTTTCCAATAAGGATTTCTCCCCATTGGCGCGCAATTAGGTGACCAAACCTCTCCTTGACAGAACTTCTAGACATCGTTAATATTGCAAATAATAATATTAATAACTTTTCCGTCTCGATTATTGATTTAATAATATATAAAATATCGACAATAATTGAATCAAATAACGTGAGATACTATGCAACAATTATTGTAGTAATAATTGAACAAAAATGAGTGACTTCTCACGTAAGCATCAATAATCAATACCGTGTGCTACTATGCAACCACGCGTATTACTGTACTTTTACTACCGAGTAGTTCAACAATTTTAACGGTAAAACTTCCGCCGTTATTTTCATAAAAATATTTTTGTCGTTTTCTCAATCCGACAATAATTTCGTTGTGAGACCCACCAATGATTGTGTCGTCGTACGAATATTTCCTGTTAAAACGAATATTCCCCGACCAATCGAATATTATATAACAACTTGCATACTTTGCAAAATTTATAAATATTAAATGTTATAACTAATTAAATAACTAATTAAAATGTTAAATGCATCGGACTCAAGCCAAACATCACATTATTCATTCCAAGTTGATTCGTTTAAGAAGTGGAGTCAAAGTTTATAACTAAAAATATTTTTCAAATACAATTCGAATTTAAGTATGAATTTAATGTTTCGAACCGCTCTACTTTTGTTTTGATTCAATTCCTTTACACCTTTACATTATAATATTCTCTCAGTTTCATAATAATTATCCTTTTAAAAGAAAAAATTTATTCTAATTTATTTATCGTTTACAAAAACTTTTTAGGAGAATAAATTATTTATTTTCCTATATTATCCCTAACTTCTCTCATTCTCTCAATAAATTTTCTCTCTTGCATTAATAGTTTATAACTTTTATAAAAGGGTAGTGATGGAATTTAATACAAATTTTAATTCTTAAATGATACTCCCTCCGTCCCTAATTATTTGACGTTTTAGGATTTTTTATTTTTTCTTAATTATTTGACGTTTGTTCAAATCTAGAAGAATTAATGACAATTTTTTCAAATTACCCCTTATTAAACTCTCTCCTCTCTCCTTATCCCAACAAAACTCTCCCTATCCCAACAAAAAATTTGAAGGTATTATAGACGATTGAATACTATATTTAATGCTTTCCAATTATTATCTTAATTTTATGCCCACTTTTAAAATATCAAATAATTAAGGACGGATGGAGTAGTATTAAATAATTTTTTTAATTCATTTGTATAAAATTAAAAAATCAGTTCTTATAGAATCAAAGGAGTATTGTTTAGTGATAAGAGGGCCCCAGTCCCGCGGTCCAAAGGGTGACGAGGAGCAGCAAGTACTTAGCCTTTAATGAGTAGTAGTAGAAGGAGGAGAGAGACTGAGAGAAACGTTGTTTGGCATTTGGCAGAGGAATTAATTAATTAATTATTGAAGCACAGAGAGAGGATTTTTTATTTTATTTTTAATTTTTTTGAGTTTAGGGGTGGAGCCCACTAAGCATATCAGGATTCAGGACACTATCTGTCGCTTTATGACCGGCATTGCATTAGCCCCCTTCCCCCAACATGTGAATCTGATTCCCACTCCCTTCTTAATTTCCTATTTTTATATAAAATAATAAAAAATTATTATTATTATTTTATACTAAATATTCATGGAAATAATTATCAATATATATATATATATATATATATATATATATATATATATATAAACTCCGGATCCAATCCGAACTCCCGCATTTTCTTAAAATGCAGAATTTTATTTTTATTTTTTTTTGTTTTTTTTAAAACAAATAAAAAAAATTATAGAACTTGAATTTTTATATAATATAGTGTTTTGAGCGTGATTTGGATACATATAACAAAATATGTCTGTACAGTCTGTGCAGACTGTACATAAATTTTTTGGTATAGGTATCCAAATTACGTCCAAAACACTATATTATGTAAAAATTCAAGTTCCATAATATTTTTTTAGTTGTTCTACAAAAAAAAATAAAAAAATAAAAAAATTTGGTCCGTATTTTATCAGGTCCGGATTCCCGGACCTGATCTTACTTATATATATATTTTTTAATATAGTGAGAAAAAGGTGGGACAATTTTTTATTTTTTGGTGAAAATTATGTTTATTTATTATTAGGAATTTTAACCAATTTTTCATTCCTTTTAATTCTCTCACACATTCAGAGAAATAAGTCATTTTTTACTATATATATTAATTTATTTACGTGCATAAGTATTAGTGATATTTTTTTCGGAGAGACTTGTAATAATTAATAATTAGTGTCCTCTTATAATTCTTACAATATGTATTGATAAGTTTCGCAATTATAATTTGACTCGTAATATATAATAGAAAAATATTGAGAAAATAATAATTAATATAAAAAATGTAATATATATTACAAAATAGATTATTTTTTTTGCTAAATATTACAAAATAGATTAGTTATTAAACTTCAGTTACCAAATTTATTTCATATAGAAAATCTTTAGTTAATTAATTTTTAAAAAAATTCTCACTTAAGTTATTAAATATATTTAGTTACCTTTAAAAACTAAAAAGTATGATGGTAATTACTTATTATTATACAACAATTATGTTTCATATAGAACTCCTTAAACATCAAATTTGGGTTTAGGTTCTACTAATTTTTGAATTCTAAAAAAAACTATTTATTAGTTCAAAAGTTTGAAACTAAAAACAAAATATCAAATTGAAAACTATATATATATATATAAAAACTAAGAATTAAATTAAAAATAACAAGAAGAAAAACACATTATTAATACTCAATTGTGAGTCCTTGATAATTGTTTGTTTTAACAGCGTTTGTAGTCATTTTAATAGTAATATTAAGTTAATTTGAAATTTTAAAAAATATTTTATAATCATTATATATAGAATAAATAAAAATAAAAATAAATTTATTTATAAATAAATATATGCTTCGCGCGAGACACTTAGTTAGTAAAAAATATAAAAAAATAATAAATTTTTCTCTTTATTAATTAAATATATCATATATTTACCCAAATCTGCACCGAAAAATCAAGAATTTAAGTGTGAAAGCATAAGATTCTTATCAAATATGAGTTAACATCAAAAAGCTTAATTCATTCTTCTTCTACATTTGCATATTAAAATTAAATTAGGTCAACATCATTTTCATAAAACATCAAATTTATTTTTAATCGAAGGCTGCGATACATTTAATCATCTTACCTATATATTCTTAGGCCAATAATTAATAAATTAATGGGTAGTAGATTTTGTTTTTGTTTGACTAAACTAATTAAATTAATTTAATTAATACTCACTTTTTTTAATTGAATTTCATGTCACCAATCCATTTGCCATATTCATATTTGATTTACCCTAAACGGTCTTATTCATTAGGTGGCCTTATCTCTCTCTAATAAGCCTAAAATTTTGATTACACTAGAAAATCTAGGTTAAAATAAAAGCATAAAGTCATTGTCACATTATGTCAATACCCAGCCTCTATCAACTTTAAATGATAAAATTTTATAATAATAATAATAATAATAATAATAATAATAATAATGAAAAGGAAATGTTAAATGAAAGTATACACAAGTGACTAAACTCCTAACTTTTCCCAATAATTTCTTAATAAAGTTGGCTTTAAGCTCAAGCAAATTGAAACATAATTTTTTTTTAAATAAAGGATATATATAACTTACTTGATGTCATCAAAATTTATACTACAACTCAATTGAACCAATGTGGGTCCCACAACTAGCTATGACCCACAAAACAAAAGACAAAAATATGTGAATTATTCGTCTTTATTTTGTAGATAAAAAAAAAAGAAGGATTTGAAAAATAAATATAGAAAAGCAAATAGGCTTTAGCACCTACTACAACACACTTGTGACCTAACACATGATAATTGATTAAGAAAATAATACTATGGTCATTAGTGTTTAGAAAGGATTAATTAAAAAAACATGTATGATTTGATGGCCACTAATCAAGCCGGTTTTTGAAAAACTTTAATCAATTAATTGCATTATTAGCGTATACTCGCGCTTACATTGTACGGTCGGTCACTAGGCAAAAATCAAATAAAATAAAAAATAAATAATAGTATTATTTGATTGTGACCATGAACAAATTAATGATGGTGCCTTAGATGGGATTATATTCTAATTAAAAAATAGAGAGATAATTGGGATTGTCAGAGGAATTAGGTGTAAATAAAATTGTCAAAATAGCACAAATCATGATGCATTGCACATTGGAATACCCATCCCCAATTTTTAAATGCCTTGCTTTAGGCTTAATTATATCATCACTACAAATACACACATTCATAAATGCCAAGGAAAGCCAACCAACACACACACACACAACCCCATGCCTTTTCTTTCATCCCTTTCTTCCTTGATGGAATGAATACATATAGAAATAGATGTATGAAATGAACTAAACCTAATTCCTTTGCTTTGGTCCCCCTCTCCCACAAAATTACACATCCATCACTAAATTTCAAGTATCAATCACTATATAATTATTGGGTAGACTCAAATTTATCACCGTTCTAACAATAAATAAATAAATAAATAATTTTCTGTCATGTTTTGCCGTGCACTCGGCCGACGATTATGACACTGACAGTCCACCAATGGTTTTTTTTCGACACAAATAAGTCAATTAATTAAGGAGTATATAGGCCCATGCTTGTTGCTTCATTATCTTTTTGTTTGGGGGTGTGCAAGTGTAAAGAGAAGGAAATGTGTGTGATTGATTGTCATTTGTCACATAAGTTGTGTCCACTATGGTTGATATAAATCAACATTCCAAATTTCAGTTGGGAAAGGAATGGGACAATACAAAGAATCATAGAATAAGGGGATCCCAATCAAAGAGTCATGGAAGGGACCCATGATGGGTACCCTAAACTTCCTTCCCCCCCACCCCCACCCCCACCCCCACCCCCACCCCTACCCCTCTCCCTCTCCCTCTTGAAAGTGGAGCACTCATAGACACTACTAGTCCATCGTCTTTGAATTGTTTCTTCCTTCGTTTCTTTACTACTAGCATATTTCATTCATATTTTTTTCAACAATATACAATATATATACCCCACATGCATTCAACACTCAATTCATGTTACATTACATTGGCAAGGCCTCAAAGACTAGTCAAATTATGGGTTAGCTTCAATGTACTAATAACTAGCAATTTCTTTGGTCATTCCATAACTTTGATTGAACCACACACCTAATAATCAATGCCAAAGACCATTTTATCTCTATGGGGTTAGTGGAATCAGTGTTAATTGCAAGGTGTTTCATTTCTGTTTGTGAAAGTGATACAAGTACGCAATACATTACATATATAAGCTAAAACACAGTACACTAGGATAACTTTATATGAATGATTCTAGTTAAGAATTCTCTTAGAATACCAAGTTAGAATACCATTTAATGATTCTAGTTTATATTTAGGGAATTATAATTTTTAGGTTTGCTAAATTTAGTGTATTAGTACGTAAAAATACCATTTTTGAGTACGAAAGTATCAAAACACGGTTCGTTAAGCTAGCTAATAAGAGCTCTGAGTGAAACTACTAATCAAACTGGAGGAAATTCTCCACTCTTTTCTAGTACTCCTATGTAAAGGGGGCAAGTTAAGTTAGACTTTCGGCTATGAAACGCATTGTGGGGGTCAAGATAAGAATCCAAAACTCCTAAAAAGAAATAGAATAAAACCATTATTAACCTAGAAATCATATCTAAGGTTCCTTTATGAGAGAATTTCAATGAGCCTGCCCATGAGTAGTCTACTTTTCGTAGATGGAATTTGTTGTTATAGGTGGTGGAGTAAACCTAAAGATAAAAAAGAGCACAACTAGTTATTGAGTTTTTGAATCCAAAACATCCCCACTAAAGATGAAGCAATTCATAAAAGAAAGACTAAAGAATCATTAAAGTGACATAATTCTAAGTATTCTTTTCTATGGTTGAGACAGATTGGTACTCAAGTGTAAACATCAGCTTCCCCCACTAGCATTATATAAAAGAAAAGTCCATGTGCTAAGATTATCAAGGACTTTTGCCTATCCCATTAATGAGGAAATTGGAGTAGATTGTGGTTGCAAACCCAACTCCCCCCATCTTTGGTAGCATCATTGTGTTTTACTTTTTGTGTGTATATGTGCCCCCACTTAACCAAACGACACGAATGATTTTAGTGGTTAAATTTTGGAGTGGTGCCTAATGTAGGCAACAAGGAACAAGTGCATAAACTTTTAGACAAAATGCTCGCCTCTCTATGTGTATAGAGTGGGCACATGACATGATATCTTACAAGGGAATGGGTCTTTCTCCAGGACAAAACTGTGGCCACCAAGGGAAAAACCACGGATAAAATGACGTTGGTTACATTACATTTTTTTATACGGATGCAACTCTTTTCTATATAAATATAAAAAAGAACAAGACTTATCAGAACAGTGTAACTTTTTTTTCTTCAACTAAACAGTATTCTCGTAGCAATCGGGGTGTATATAGTATGAGTTATCATAAACTCTTATTGACCTGGCGAATCGCGTATTGATATTTACGTACCCAAACATTACCGATATTCTCAATTTAGCAAACCAAAAATATTCTTCATTTTGACCTATAATTGCATAAATTTCAATATTTTCACTTAGTATTGGATACTCAAATATCATAATTGCACTAAATTATTTAGAGAACAATAAGCTTGTGGATGCAACTAAATTTAAGCACCAAGAGAATTTCAAAGTATAAGAATTCTTTCAAAGCTAAGAGCTTAGCTTAGTGCGTTTTTAGCCTAGGAATATGAAGGAATCATATTCTAGTTAAAATTAGTAGAGAGGAATGGGTTTGTATCTTAGTGGATAGGATAGATGAGAGACGTGCATAGATTTGACAGGCCTCCTCGGCATGAAAGTTAAAATAAAGAAAATAATGATTCTATTGTAATAATAATCCCTATCAAGACTAAACAAACAAATGGATGTACTATGTTTACAATTTCTCTACCTTTTGTCCTATCCTCCGATCCTTTTTTGAAAGTATATAGCACATAAAAACAGTGAAACTAGACAAGGACTAAAGAGTTGAGACTGACATAACAAAGAATCAGCCATCACTACAGATGAAGTAAATAGGAGGACATATTTGGTATGATCATCAATATGGAACTATGCATTATTTTGTGTTGTCAACAGCTCAGCACATTAATGTAGGAATTTTGGGTCCACCATTAATGGACCATAGCATTTTTCGTCCTAAATCAATCCCAAAGTTTCATTATTATGACCATGAAATGGTCCCCTATACCTTGAAGGGCATAATTCGATTTTACATGTCTACTGGTCTGGCTCCTGCTAGGTTGGTTCTGATCATGAATAACCACGTTTAAGAATTCTCCAAAGCGTCCTAAAGTTGGCCCAAAAAGTAGGGCTAACTAATGTACGAACGAGCAGTTAAGGCTGTAAAATAAGTAAACAGTTCGGGTTCGATTCGTACTCGCTCGATTCGAACTAGACTCGAGATATAAATGATTCAAATATGAGCAAATTTTAAAATTCAATAAATTACTCGAACTTCCTAAAATTGCAATTTTCTATTGATACTCGGATCATAGTTCGAAAAGTTTAAACTACTCGGTCTCGATTCGAGGTCGTGCTCGACTCGGTAGCTAAACGAGCTTCAATCAAACTTTAATTTATACTCGATAAATTTTGTGAACCAAATCTGAACATTTTAATACTCAACTCAACTCGACTCGACTCAATTCATTTATATATCTTACAAGTAGCACCATTAGCAAATGTCTAATCAATAAATGGTCCAGTAAGCAGGAGATAAATTCTTATAAAAATCGACTTATCACAATTTGAACGGTTCATATCAATACATAGCGTATATTTCCCGAGTTATGCCATAAAATTTCAACTTTCTTGAAAACTTCATGTCTTATCCAAATTACCTGATGCTAATGCTGTGCTAGGCCCCGACTAGCCTGTTTGGATGCATAAATCAAATTCATTTCTTTAGTGCCAAGAAAATATCTGCAGAATACCGGAGGATATTAATTAGTCACCATTTCACAAGTATTACAAGTTCCTTGTGATAAAATTCAACCATGTCCGGTCAATTTCATAATTTAACTGAAAGTCTATTATGTTACACAGACCGAGTGTCCGACACGGGTACTTTAAATTTAGGACAAAATGAAGAGTTCATGTAACATAGCTAATAAGGTTTAGAAAATTAATCCTTTATTATAGTTATTACCGAAATTTTTTCCAGTGCCAGCCAGCCTGCCTGCAGATTTATCTAGAAAACAAGTGCAGAAGATGCGATCATATGGGCTCAACCTTTCAGATTAAATGGGATCGTAGGAGCATAAAAAATCACAGATTTTGGATGCCACTAGAGGACATCAATGAAAGTACATTGAAGGAGACAAAGCTTAGTGGTTAAGTCCCTAAAACAATTATATAATAAGCATCAGCTTTGTACTCATGGGGTGGGTATATAATAAGCATTATCTGCCATTATACTTGTCATAAGGTCCCTTGTTATATGATTCACATTGTTGATTGTGCCATAAAAGCTCAAAATTTCCAGGTTGCTATGTCAAACAAGAAGCTGTGAGGACAAAAGGGGCCATATGATACAAGAAAACACAAATGATTTAATGCCATAAGGGCCAGAGAGTGGGATCAATCATGAACTGTGATTTTGTTTTCACCTTTTAAAGAACCATTTAATGTGCTTAACACAAATTTGATCTTTATAGGTGACAGTGATTGCCACGGCTAGGCATGAGCCCTCCTCATCTATGAAGTCTCCTATGAGGGATAGGGCTTAACAACCATATTTAATTAAGTAGATATACCCATTCCATCTAATGAAATGTTCAACAAGAACAAGATGCATATTTCTTGGAGCAACCAATGCATCAAATCTTAATCACTTAAAAACACACACATGCATTCATATTCCTTGTCTTTTTAATTTATTTTAATATAACTGACTAATAACTAGTTATGTGTATATATTCCTTCTTCTTCTTTTTTAAAAAAATTTCAACTTATTCATATCTAATATACAGATCTATCTTTTTAGTACCATATAAGTGGGTGACTGACCATGTATCAAACTTATAATTACTATAAAATGTTTATCTAAAGACAAGTGTCTACTGAGTCACAGGTTTAAAGAAAGTAATCATATATGTACTATAACCAGTAGCAGCACAATTTTTTATTTTTCAAAAAAAGAAAAGGAGAAAGGGATGAATTGCTCAATATGCACACAGCATATGAGTAGAACCGTCTGGTGCAAAAACAATAAATGATTTCCAGATGTGTAGACTCTAACAAAATGTTAATAACATTGATCACTAGAGAAGTCCCAATTAGCGTGCCAACTACCAACTTAAATGGGTCTGCAAATTTTTTTGAACACCCCCACTATAAAGGGATATTAGTACAAGGACAATGAATGACATAATCAATCTCAACAAACTCTAAAAACAATACTCCCTCCTCCATTTATTAAGGTCGTTTTAGAGTTGTGCACAAGTATTAAGGAAATGATTGTAAAACATTAAATATACTATCAATTGTCTATATTACCCTTGTATTGGAAAAAGAGTGTTATTTATTGGGCAAAAAATAGTGAGAGAACCAAAGTTATATTTATTACTTGGGGTAATATTGGAAACTAAGCAATTAATGCTTACTTGAAATTCTCAAACGACTTATATTTAGGAACAAAAATATTTCTCTAAAACGACTTATATTAAGGAACAGATGGAGTTTTAAATACGTGAGAACAGAAGCCTCGCAAATACAGAGGAATTAAACTCCCACAATAAAAGGGTAAGAAAGTCCCACAACAAGGGGGAAAACATAAGAATTGAACCTGTGACCTAATGGTTAATTCCACGGTCTCAGTTTTAATCATCGGACTAAGACATCATCAACCTTAAATGAGTCCTCGTGATAAAGCCAATCCTATCATCTAAAATCCAGTTGACTATATGCTATATATAATAACATACAAGACAATCCACTTTTCAATGGAAGGCAATTTTCATGATGCTAAAGGAAAAGATACACTATAAAATATATTCTGGCCCAATTTATAAAGGCTTTATGAAGCAAAAGAAGTTACCTTATTGAGAGGGATACCCTTTTCTTCAACTTATTGTGGCCCCAGCAGGTAAATTCCTTCAGCAATTGAGTGGTTTTAGTGAAACTTAATGGAATAGAGTATAGGTATCAGAAGATTTAGAGAATATTTGCAAATATATGTACAACATCTAGAATGTAGAAATCGAACATTATGAAAGCTATTACACCAATTTTCATAAACATATTTCCTCAGTCCTTCAAACAAAATATGAAGTTGTTGCAGAAATTTTTCAAGGTACTGATAAGATCTTTTTAAGATATACTTGTAAGCATGATAGATACTCTGCAGAATTCAAAGACTTGCCACACAATTTTCAATTACCACATTAGTTCACCCTACAAATCATAGGTAACTTTACCTGCCACTTGAAAACAATTTGTTACAAGTCCTGATCAATAATCACTATTAAAAAAAACATACATTGAATTGTAATAGGCTAATTAGAGTCATAAAAAGACCAGACTGTCCGCGGCCGGCCAGGCTCAGCTTAACTAAGCCCGACTTGAGCTCGTCCCGAACTAGTTAAACTAGCCGGGCTCAAGCTTGTTTAAAGCCCGACTCGACTCAGCTTGTTTAACTTTCGAGCTCGACAAGTCAAAGTCCGACCCATCCCGTCTCGCTTACAACTCTAATTATCTAATATACATTTGTTTTAATAATGATGCTTTTTAAGTGTACATTGAAAACAAACAAGCATTATCACTTCAAGTTGGCATCTTATAATATGCTCACTTTAAATTAATGGTGACAACCTAAAAGGTATATATGATTTGGTGGATTCTGGATTACCTTTGTTAATACAGAACTATAATTGTTCACTAGGTCTGTAATCTAGACAATTTTGTATCAAACCATTAAGGTTTGTTTGGTTACTAGCGTTTGATACGTTTAGAGCAGTAACATTTAGTCCGTTGGAGGCCTGAAAGCACCGCACCAAAAATGGTGCATCGCATTTGAGCCCTAAACGCTGTTTTTATTTTTACAAGTTAAATAAGCTGCATTCGGAATAAACTATTATTAGACGAATCAGATTTTGAAATGAGTTTAGAAGTCCCAAAAGCTTTGCATGCCGGTAGACGGACAAGCACTAAATGGTTTTGTGTAGTTAAAAACACAGTAAAAAGAAGAATACTGCAGTTTTATGAAACAATACAAAAATTTCAATTTGTATCATATCACAGTTTTTCTTACTTCACTGATAGTTCAATGAAATTGAATATCAGTTCCGAAAACAAGTACTATGTACTTCCTAGAAATTTTAGGGTTATAACACAAAAATAAATAACATACAGTAATGCAACAGCTGTTATAATTTAGTAAGATCTATCTCCAGTTGAATGGATATCTGCCCTTACTATTTTCTGATTTTCTACTCTTACAAGAATAAAAATGTATATCATAATACACAATACAGTGCAACACAGCATAAGTGTTGAAGTTTCTGATCAAATGCATTTTATTGTAAAGAAAAAGAAAGATTAAGGAATAGAAACAAACGCAAGATTAGATGTAGTGGTAGTAACTGGGATTCACAATTATCATCGCTTGAAGTTTAATCTACTTGAAGGACCCCTTTTCCACTGCAGCTTCAAATTGATCCACGTACATGGTCTGAATCACATCCATTCCAAAATACAATGGCATTTGAAAAGGCGGTTCGAGTTCTAGTGTTTCAATTAGCATTATTTAGAAGGAACTGGTTAAGCATGATAAACGGACCTCCATAAGTTAGAAGGTCAAAAGAATCATCAAATGGTTGTGACTGAAAATCCTTCACTCACAAATTTAGGCTTTTGATTTTGTCATGGGAATGCAGAATACCACTTTATGTGCCAATACTCTAAATTTAGCGTATCAAAGAATTTCATTGTTATTTTACTTATAATTGCACAAATATCTATATTCTAGCTTAGTATTGGATGTCCAAACATTTGTAATAAATTATTTACAGAACAATCAACTTGTTAAATTAACTAAAAATATAAGGGAATTCCTAATTATGAGCACTCATATAAGGATACCCCTAACATACTCCACGAACCAAAACGAACTGTGTTTCAGGTAACATTGATTTATAGGCTAGTCAGTTGAAGAGTAATGCAATGTGTCACCTGTTGCATGTTGAAATGGCAGGAACAGGCAAATTGTCAAGCTAAAGCTATAACTTACAATTGAAATATACCTAGGGCAAGTATTGCACAAAATTAGCAAGGACAGTGGCAGCTAGATATCAAATTTCTACTGTATAAGAATACCACTGCATGTGAATATCTTAATCCCACAAAAACTTAAACCTTTCTCAAGTTCAACAAGAACTACTATCTAGAAAGCATCAGCGGAATCACTTTATAGTATCATGAAGCAACACTTTCATAAAAAAACTTGTGATAAAGTTATCTCAGTACATGAATCTCTCCTGCCAGTGAGTGCTACAAATCTATCCCTGAATGCCAAAATTGGACATTTATCAATTAAATTTGATCCATCATAAGCTTCTTTAAGGATTACAGTACTCTTTGCACCTTTATTAGTTATGTAAAAGATACCATGATGCTTAATTAAACAAAGCAATAATCTAGCTGGAAATCGATACTCTGAATGAAATGCATCCAATTGAGCAGATGTTAACCTCTTTTCCATAGTCAAACTGAGGAGCTCATGGAGCACTGCCACCGTCCGCTTTCGAGCTTTAGGATCAGCAACTTCAAATCTCCTAGCGTTCAAGTATGGAGAAGGAAATTCCATTTTCTGCCACCGCTGAACTTCTTCAAGGTAACTCATGTTTGGTCTAAAACCAGCAGGAAACTTCAAATGAAAAGCAAAAGGACCCGGAAGGTTACCATCTTTTGAGATCCTAGCTTTCTTTGGAAAACCACCAGAGCTCAAGATTCTTTCCTGAGCTAATCTCTCCCGGGCAGTGGTTGCAAGTGAAGAATCCCAATTTTCTAGCTGAAGATAAGTTTGCCCATATAAATCTTTCACAGAAAAAAACTCTGGGTACTTTGGAATCATTGACTTCTTGAAATCACTAGGCAAACCCAATTCAGACTCAATGAGTTCAATGGTTTCTAAAGGAACCCGGCAATCCATCGACAACATTAACACATTTCTCAAATTCTTAACTAAAATGGGTTCCATTAGCCCTTTGGCATCAACCTCTTCAGCTGCAATCTTTTCTGCTTTGTGTGCAAGAGTAACCATAGGTGGTGTCCTATTACCACCACTGACATAGAAGATTGAAGGGTACTTCTCAATTACAGCCATGCAATTCCATTTCTGAACAAACCCAACTTCTTTTTAAAGGTCCCTGAGAAGAAGAGCCTTGTTTTTCTGTGACTGGATAATGGAATTTAGCTTTAGAATTACCGAAGGTTTCTTTTGGAGGTCCATGACTCTGTCCAATTCATGGACTCTATGGTAGATTTTCTGCTTGGGTCTTCTTCCTGCACTGGTTTTGTGCATGATTTGAACCCACATATAACTTGGTTTCCCAAAAGGTGTTTGACCAAACAGATCAAAGATTTCTCTACAATACTGATTTGATCGCAAGATCATCGAACTTTTCGGCATTCCCCACCCCCCCCCCCCCCCCAAAAAAAAAAATTATTAAATTTTTTTTATTACCTTTGTATAAATATTAAAAATTTGCATAAAATGCATTGATATTTTCATAAAATGTTTTTAACATACTTTTTTTTATTAATCTTTTTTATTAATCCCTTTCCATTTGTTTCAAATTTAAAAACTAAATAAATATTTATAAAATGACGACGTTGAAAGATAAATTTATGCTCCCAATGTATTTAACTAAGAATTTAGTAATATTAATGCGATGATAGAAATAATAGTAAAAATAATGACAAATTAAGAATATTACGCAAATTAATCTAAAATATAAATATATTCAAAATTTGCTATATATATATATTAAATGAGATTTATCTCTAATTTCATAACTGGGTGAGGAGTTGGCTCCCTCCATTATATTTCGCCTCAATTTCGTTATTTGTCATTGTATTTTTTGTTACTAACTATCCAATTTTTCCAATGGTAATATGATCAATTCTGCGAACTTTAAAGAATTTTCACGTTAATAAAAAAACTTTAAAAAATTGTCAACCATTCAAAATTTGATCAAACAAATTTTGGTGTTTAATATAACTCAAGAAAATAAATATTTTCGTTATAATATGTAAAATATTAAATATTTTATAAGATTGGGAAAAATTGGTATTATATTTTATCATCCATCCACAAAATGAAAGAAAAGCTAAAACCTAAAGCACTCTCTTATAATTACATTTGTTGGTTGGTTTTTTCAACTCCACAGCTATCACATAAAGAAACTGCATCTCTGAATTTTTCCTAACAAATGAAAAAGTGTATGCAAATAGTTGTCGAACCAAACTTGTAGCCTTCTTGTAGCATTTTTCTACATCATGTCGCGTTCCAGGAAATCCACATTGTTGTCATATCCTAGTAGCCATGCCTGAAGTGCTTTCACCTTATCTGTAGTAATCGTAATAAATTCTGAGACAACAACCCTTCAGCCAAAACTCAGAATTCAGAAATGGACATCTTTTGTTATCAAGCTTTTCTAGTCTGGATGCAGTGATAGACCTTCCTAGCGCCCCGGGAAGTAAAAGTTCAAACCTTTCCTTAAAATTGTATTTTCCGGCAAAAGAAACACCATCATTTTCCAACTTGATTTCAAAAACTTGTGAAATATAAATTTGACAACAATGTTTAAACTATGTTGATAGAACAAGTTACAATTTGTGAAGAGTTGATACCAACCCATTGTTGTTTCACTATTTTAATCTTATATGCTCCACGGCCTCCACCAAAACTAGAATTTATCAAAAAGGTGGTTAAAAAGTGAGCTTAAGGCTTGATTAATTGTGTATGAACATGAAATGTGAATAGAGAAAAGGTCGATTATTACCTGCTTTACTTGCATAAAAACACCGTGTGCTCTATAAATATAAACTTTTAAGGCTTCTGTTCTGATAGACTTGGATGTTCCAAATATAGCTGCACGCAGAGAGGATCACTACTCATTGACTTAATAGGTGTTATTAGTGGAGGCTGCTGCCACTGTGGTATATCTGTCGGGATCCATAGCTCTGCAGCATTGCTCGTACTAGCCTGTGGAAGAGAGCGAAAGTATGACGTTATCTCCCACCTGCAGTCTGTTAAACAAAAGACAGTAAAACGCTCAATTCCACAACCAGAAAACATGTATATAACTTTTGAAAATGGCATTACATAGTAACAGTTTAAGAAAAGTACTCGTTGCCCAAAACATTATATTAACCTTTTTAACTACACAAAGAACGTCATATCTTATGAACATAAATTGGCATTAAAAAAAAACTACAGATATACAGGCTATGAAAACAAACATTCACGAAGTTATTATGTACCAAACCGGGGATGTTTAGCACTTACCCCTGGGTAGAACTTTAGTAAGAGGTTCTGCCACTGAAAGCTTGATCAAAAATGACCTAAGAGTGAACTCCAGGTTGGTATCTTCCACCTTTGAGCCATAAGATTGGTTCACATTAAGCTTGAAAATAAATCTCTCCAATGGGATGTTCTCATTGTTGAAAAAAATAACTGCAACCCTCTCCACCAATCCCTTGCCAACAGAAGGAACATGTTAGATTCACTAAAACTCGCAGGTAATTTACTCATGCATAGTAATGTTTAGCATGCCATGAGTTTGCACTCTTTTCTCCAAAGCAGGGATTTTATAGAGAACCTCAACGAGCGTGTTCACTAATGGTACATTTAGTATATGGATTAGTGGAAGAAGGATAGGAAGGAAAAAGGGATTTTATAGAGAACATCAACAAGCGTGTTCACTAATGGTACATTTAGTAAATGGATTAGTGAAGGATAGGAAGGAAAAAGGGATGGAAGAAAGGCCAAATCTACTGCCTAAATAAGCAGAATACAGATGGAAAGAAGGGGCAAATCTTAATTCTACCTTAGAAAAACATTGTTCATTTGAAAGAGATGGAGGCGTAAAATCAAACTAAGAGTCATCTTTCTAGGAACTATAATAGGAAGAATTAAAACTGTTCCCATAACTGTAATTAGTCAAAGCCCATTTTTTACTAGTCATTGGATGGATTACTGACTCGTTGGTTGTAAATACATTACTCCCTAAAGGCTATAATGAGTTTCTAGCATCACCATATGTCTATAGTCCATTCTGCTAAGTCTCTTGATTGATTTATTGCACATACATATTATGGGGGCCCCACACCAGCTCTCATTACCATCCCTCACTTTCCAATCAAGATAATCGAATGACAGGCCATCGAACGACTCATTTCTATTTCTTGTTATCGGGGAATTGGCTTCAGCTAAAACCAGTCACCGAAGCCAATTCAAGATTTTCCTACTGAATTGTTTCATTTTAAGCAAAAATATCGTGTTGAGCTTGGGAAGGAGAATCAAGGTAATCGCTTTTGCTTTCTTTTCCTCTGGAGAAGCACATTGCCAAAGAAGATGAAATATTCACAAGTTACGTGTAAAAGATTATCAAAAACCATTAACTACTCTGACGGTGTTTCCTGCCAACAATTAGTATACTAACAGTCACACACATCCATATAATCACCAGTATAGATTCTCGATGAATTGACAAACATTTAATCGAATGTAGTTTGGATATAGAAATAAGAGGTAGTCAAAGAAAATTGATATATATATATATATATATATATATATATATATATATATATATATATATATATATATATATATATATATAACATAACATGCTAATGCAACTTAGGACATTGCGATCAGGAACTGATGTGAGTGATACCAAATAAATACAATGCAAATGTTATGTCCCCCCATAAGAATATTATATTTGACAATTTAAAATAAATAAGAAATTGCTAAACCATAGTTTATACAATACAACTTGATAAGTTTCAATAAAGAAAACAAATTAACTTAATAGAAACCTTTTGTACATAAGGAAGGAGTCCAGTAAGAGCATCATGGATGTATTCTCTAAGCTCAGGATGTCGAGCTTTATGAACCACTAAATTCATATACCTCTTCCTTTCAAATGCACCTATATACCGTTTTCAAATTACGAAGAAAAAACAGAGAAGTTTCAATTTACAAGCCAATATATTAAAAAAAAAAAAATTGACCAAATACGAGGATATAGGATAAAAAAGTTTAAAATTGGTTTAGTATACAAACTCCAACAAGGTAGGTCCTACTTCTCCGTTAATGGGGTGTATTCAGAAAGCTATTGCTATTCTTCATTTCCTTCTCTAATTATACTATTTTAAAAATTATACTCCCTCTATTCCAAAACAAGAGTACTTCATATCCTAGTTAATTTACCAAATCTTAAAATTCAAAATTTTACAATATGGCATTGATAAAAATCAAAAGTATTTGAGTCACAATTTGAATTTTAGATTACCAGGCAAAAAAAAATCAAATGGGACTCTTTTGTAAGGGTGGATAAGGGAGTATAAACAAATAAATAGAAAGACACTAACTAGAATTCAATATAATATACAGAAAAATGAGGATCAAATTAAGAAGAAAAAGCGGACCCGGAGGATATACTCCTTTGAGAAACACAATCGAAGTAATGGCAACCTCCATAAATTCCACCAGTAACCGAGCCGTCTCACCTGCAATTACGTTTATATGATCATTATCTTTCCCCAATTTGAATTTGGAGCTATGTAATAAGAAGGTAGGATCAAACCTTGAGGAGATTGATTATCTTTTCGATCCATAAATAATTCTCTCCCTCTCTTTCTTTCAGTTTTGCGGCAGGCTCGAGAGATTTAGGAAAAAAATTGGGAAATTTGGAGCCACTTTTTAATTTCTAAATTCTTCTAATATGTTATGTTATGCATACTTAAACGGGCCGACCCGCCTCGAAATGGGTAAGTATTTATGATATTTAGATTCTAATTTAGAATATTTTTGCAATAGTAATAATTTTATTCGGTTTATATTCTCCTATAAATAAAAAATTATTACTTAGTAAATAATAAAAATTAGTTGTGCATTTAAATAAACAGGTTTTTACTAGGACGAAATTTAAAATTAATTTTTATAAAAATTTAGGACCAAATGCTACCGAGTGGTCGTTTGATATTATTTGAAAAGAACGTAT
Organism: Panax japonicus; assembly: GCA_020205505.1. Lineage (NCBI taxonomy): Eukaryota > Viridiplantae > Streptophyta > Magnoliopsida > Apiales > Araliaceae > Panax > Panax japonicus. The sequence goes on along the minus strand of CM035092.1, from coordinate 25,407,182 downwards.
CAACTCATCTAATTTTTTAAATAAAAATTCTTTTTTGTCTCCTTGATTTAACTTTTCGAAATCAAAATTTGACCTTTTTAAAATCTGTTTGTAATAACTTACGAGATTCATAAGTTCAAGTGCTTGTATAAGCAAAAAAAATATGTCAAATCTACTTATGCTACATTTAGATTGTATGAATTAAAGAGAATAGAATAACTAATTTCTATAGAATAAAAAAAATATGCCCGACTGTTCTATTTAAATAGAATAAATTATTTTTATTCCTGTTAAATTTGTAAATTTTATTTTTTAAAGTAGAGTATATATGATAACTAAACAAGATTCTAAATTTTTACAAACAAATTTCAAAATATATCTAGGATTGCATGAAAATGTGATTAGTAAGAGCAAATCCAATGGGAGTGCTATAATTGGTTCTATAGTCAAATTATAGCACCAAATGGCAAAAACACAAATCCAACTCAATTCTATAATTAGTTCTAAAAAAGCAAAATGCTATACTTGGTTCTAAATATAGAACCAAGGATGACTATAAAATCAACTGAAATTAACATAAAATCAAGAATCGAACATACCTAAAACTGAACGGAAAGTGGCCGGAAAACATAAAACCCGCCGGAAAGTGTTGAAATGTTTGAAATGAATGTTGAAATACAATTTACTAAATCTTATCTTCAGAAAATTGATGGACTCATTTTAAGTAGAATGAGGGTTGAGAATGTTGGGAACGGGGAGTTAAAAAATTAGATTACAATGGGGTTGAAAATAACGTAGATAGTTGAATTGGAGTTGAAAAAATAATTAACAATGAGATGAAGGGAAAGTTAGTTAAATTTGAAACAATTTGGTGCTAAAATAGAACCAACCACTGGAGACTGGGTTCTATTTTAGCACCAAAAAGCACTTAATTAATTACTCATAATTGCAATTAACCAATATGTTCAACTCTTGTTACTATGTTCAAATAGATTGAATATTTAATTAATACTCTTATCAAGTCTTTAATATTAGAAACTTAGGGTTAGTCCACTAATTTAAATCAACTATTAGCGACTCCCTTTAATCATTTCGTAAATTCACATAACCACTTAAGGTTTAAATAAACTCACAAAACTAACTTATAAAAATTAAATCACATATTTAATTAATAAGGAGTTTTAAAATTTGTGGACGTTACACTTGCACTGTACAGCTACACGCACAACGGGTGAGATATACATTAATTGCAGGAAGCCAGGTCTGCATGACAAGTTTCATCAAGGCCTTTCCCATCAAATCCTTCTTAACAGACTTCATGGTAACACCAAGTTTCTTTAACATAGGCCACAGCTTATCTTTCTGATCATTCATGGAAGTGTTGATGGTCTGCTTGATGGGTTCGTAACAAAATTGAACAAAGCCACGCATGTAGAACTGCCAGTATTCTTGCTAGTCCACTTCTTGGTAGCAGGATCGAAGAATTTTCACCCCAGAGCCTTTCCATCATCTTAGACTCGTCAACACCAAAATTGGAAGCACATTTTTGCAAAGTTGGTTAGAGTAAAAGCCCAACCGTGCAACCCAGCTGAGAAAGCAACAGTACCTTCCTAGGGGTAAACCCGAACATCACTGAGGAGGGGATCCTCGTAGGTGGCCATGACAACATTAGCATTCTCAATAACTCTTTGAAATGTCAGGTAAGCCTCCTCACCGTCAACCTGGAGCTCAAGGAAACACCTGTCCATCTTGTTCACAGTCAAGACAGGACGAATCCTTTCACCAAGGGCTTGTCTGAGGACAGTTTCTGTTTGAACACACACACCTTCAATGCAATCAACCACAACAAGTGTGCCATCAGTGATGCGCAAAGCTGCTGTAACCTCTGACAAAAAGTCAACGTGCCCGGGAAAATCTATAAGATTGATGAGGTACTCATTTCCTTTTCTCTCTCCTTTGTAGCTTTTCAGAGGCTCATCTGACATCTCATAATAAAGAGAAATGCTAGTGGACTTGATGGTAATACCACGTTCAGCTTCATCTGCACGGGTATGAGGGACATCACCAGCAACTTCTTGGGCAATGATACCAGCAGCAGCCACAAGAGAATCGGTTAGGGTGGACTTCCCTGTTGTTAGAAAGAAATGAAATCAGTACAAGCAGTATTAAAATTATCAAAGATCATGTAATAACAAAGAGCATCAAACAATATGCAAGGGTAGACAATAGTTTTTTCATATGAACTCAAACCCACATCAAATGTACATAAGAGGGATCTCTGGGCACATGCACAGGGCGTTTCCCACAATAGATATACATTAATTGCAGATTTATTTACCAATTTTTTTAAATAGTTATTATAAACTATTTGCCTCGGTTTTGGTGCCGAAATGCCACCAAAACAAGTAGAAGCTTACAAAAGCTTCCTGCAACATAAAATTAAAATGTGAACATCTTTTTTGATATATTCCACAGAAAAGGTAAAAAGGTACAGCCATGTCATAGTTATCAGGTGACCGTCAGAGCTATACTTTTAAGCTTGCTAAGAAATATAAATATAGAAAAGAATGAGCCAGCTGCTTCCATACCATGATCAACATGGGTAATAACAGACAAATTAATAATGTTATGTTTGTAGTCCATAATCCTGCGGAACTCATCGGATGTAAACTTCACCTGCATGATACAAGTTAATTTTTGTCATCAGAACATTACATTGATTTAGCCAACCAAAAGAACAAGATTAAAAGATCTGCAGAATGTTCATAAACTAACCAAAACAAGTTCATTTACCATCTTGACTACTTCTTAATGTTGCAAATGAGTAGTACTGAAAAGGTGTTCTTCGGAAGATCCTACATTCAATGAGAGAAAACTGAAATTGTTATCAAAGAATTTAAACAACTAGCTTCCTCGATCTCCTGAAACATGTATAGTTAATGCAAAATAATCTTTACAGCAACCATATATCTACAGCTTCATGCTAAATATAACTACAAGTTTAACAACTATATAAAAGTTATACTTGCAACCAACAAGTAGAAGAAACAACACACTTGATGTAATAAAATATTTAGTAGAAAATATGAGAAGATGAATACAGCTTTGTACAGAGAGGACTAATGTTTTTCTACATAAAAGACAATTCCAACAGATCCTGAGTGAAAGAGTAATATTAAGCAAAAACTGTTGATCTGAAAATGAGCACTAATAATCTATAATCAACTTAAGACATTCTTTCAAACATTATTATTCAACAAACAAATACTGTTTCCAGCTATAAGCACGTAGAGATGGGAAAAGGTAACTTATAAATTCAGATTGAAAAAGTCATACTCGAACAATAGATTGATTATTCTCGTAATTCACAAAAAATATTCAGCCCAAGAAGATGCTATAAATTTCAGAGAAAAAAGGAAGTAGAAAACGAACTTAGATATGTCCAGACAAAACTACCAAAATAGTGTGTCAACTCATCAGAAAAAAATCAAATACATCCCAACATAAAACTAAATATATCTATTTCACAATACTCGAATCAGCATATCAATTACAAAAACTAAAACTCAGATAGATGAAGTAGCAAAATTCATTTATATTCATACTTAGTGTAATCTGATAATTAGACAGTGTGCTAATCTAATTAGATGTTATACAGCCTTCAGCCAAGACTTGAGGAGAAACCAATATAACATATAGATTAAACAAATCAAAATCAGAGAATTTAAAAAAAAACAGAAAAATAGTACAAAATTTGCAACAGTTAATTAAACAAACACTAAGAGGCAAGGCATATCAAATGTACCCAGAATAAACAACCGTCAAACACAAATCAGAAGAAAATAATGAAAGAACTGAAGACGTGTAACAACCAGATGAGATTATATTACATATATCCATATAAAGACACATACACACACATACATATAAAAACAGTGGTTCGAATTCGCAATAGTATGATAATTAAAACAAGCAACGGTGCATCCCCTGAGGTTTGGGCCCAAGTCCCAGTTAGTCCATGAACCTATTTTTTTTTTCCAAAAGTGGCCTTGAAGTTATAAAGCTCAACTCAATTAGGCCCCTCTCAGTTAACTGTGGCTGACATGTGTTGAGATTTGCTAACATGTACAAGAATCATGTTTACTAAAAGAGCAATGGTACGCAGACAGGATTGCTGGACAGACAGGTTTCAATTGTTTTTTGTTTTTTTTTGTTTTTGTTAGTGATTCTCAAAAAATATATAGTATTTATTCCAACAGAAATTTTTGCAAAATATAATATTTTAAGTGTAATTTGGATACATATACAAATACACGGTTATACAAAAATTGAAACCTGTCCAATAATCCTGTCCATCAATCCTGTTTGCCAAGACTTATTCTTACTAAAATACAATCTAAACTGAATATCAACTCAACCCGACCAAGTTGACTCACACTACAGTTTGCTCGCCGTTCCTTTCGCACTCGGCGAACCCAAAGTATTGGCCATTTCTCTGAGCAAAAACTTCTGAACTTTTCCCGTTGATGTCTTCGGCAGCTCATCTTTAAACACAACAGTTTTCGGCACCATATATTTAGGCAACTTTCCTCTACAAAACTCTATTATCTCTTTCTCGGTGGGCTTTGTACTACTACTCCTCAAACTCACAAAGGCACACGGCGTCTCCCCCCAAAACTCGTCCGGCCGCGCCACCACCGCCGCCTCATTCACCGCCGGGTGCAAGTACAACACCGATTCAATCTCCACACTACTCAGGTTCTCTCCGCCGCTAATGATAACATCCTTGGATCGGTCTTTAATCTCCAAATACCCATCTGGGTGCATCACACCAACATCCCCAGTATAAAACCAATTCTCTTTCATACATTTGGAAGTTCCTTCTGGGTCTTTGAGATAACCCAACATTATGCTTCCTCCTCTCAGCACAACTTCGCCCAGAGTTAGCCCGTCTCGCTTCACACTGAATCCTGACTCGGGATCCACCACATCCACCTCCGTCATCCCAATTGTCCTGACCCCCTGTCTCGCCTTCAATCTAGCTCTCTCCGTCGCCGGCAACCTATTCCATTCCCGCTTCCACGCACATATCACCACCAATCCAGCCGTCTCTGTCAATCCATAACCGTGGCTAACCACAAAACCCAGTTGCTCAGTCCTAAACAACACCGCTGCTGGCGGCGGAGCTCCGGCGGTCAGGATAAGAACCGGGTTTCGCAGAGGCTCAGAATTTAGATTATTTGACAGCATGTTGAGTACAACAGGAGCCCCGCACATATGGGTCACACCGTGTTTAGTTATGGCGCTGTAGATCACAGCAGAATCAAATTTCCTCAGGCATATATTAGTGCCACCAACGGCGGCCATGCCCCAAGTGTAGCACCAGCCGTTGGCGTGGAACATGGGCAGAGTCCATAAATAAACCGGCTGTTTTGGAACGGACCATTCGAGCAGAGCATCAACGGCCATGATGAATACTCCACGGTGGCTATGAACCACCCCTTTCGGGGATGAAGTTGTGCCGGACGTGTAATTAAGAGCAATCGGGTCCCAATCGCTCTCCGGCCGGACCCAATTAAACAACGGGTCACCCTTTATCACCAGGCCCTCGTAACTGAACTGGAAATCAGCACTGATTGATTGGGATTCATCATCTGTAATGAGGACTAGAATTGGGTATTTGGAATTCGGTGGAAAGAGAGAAATGGCTTCGAGAATAACAGAGCTCCACTGATAATCAACGAACACGAGCTTCGATTCACAGTGACGGAGGAGGACGGAGATCGTGCGGGCATCAAGGCGGATATTGATGTTGTTGAGAACGGAACCAGCCATGGGTACGGCGAAGTGAAGCTCATATATCGCCGGAATGTTAGGAGCCACCACCGATACGACGTCGCCTCTCCCGATGCCGAGTGATTTAATAGAAGAAGCGATTTGGAGGCACCGGCGGTGAGTCTCCGACCATGTGAAGGTTGTATTGTCGTAGATAATAGATGGGCAATCGCCATAGACTCTGGCAGCTCTTTCTAAGAAGCCGATAGGAGTGAGAGGGTTTGAATTTGCAGATGTTGGACGCATTTGATTCATTTTGATTGTGCTTGTGAGTGGAGTAATTGCCACTCGGGGGTTTTCACCCTTTTGGCAGATTTCTTATTTTCAATTACAGAGCTCACGTTCTTATCTTCAATGACGCCTGTTCTAGACTAGATAACTTGTAAGTTAAAATATAAGTTAGTTTATATTAATTAAGTATTGACTTAAAAACGTTCTTATCTTCAATGACGCATTTTAAGTTTTGACTTAAAAACATTTAATATCAATCTAATTTAAGTTACGAAGCTGTTTGGTTTATAATGATTTATAAATTAAAATAAATATAAAAATTATTAAAAAATATTATTAATAAAAAAAGAAACAAAATAAAAGAGTGATAATACGGACATTATATTTGGTCAAATTAATTTTTTTTTAATTATTTATAAGTTATTTTTAAATAAATCATAAATAGTTATTTTTTTTAGTTAAAACTCAATTTATAAAGTCAAAAAATAAGTAATTGTCAAACATCTTAATAATGAAAAATAGCTTATAAATTGATTTGAACAACTTATAATATGACTCGACATATAATAACTAGAGTTAGTTTTATCTGTCTTGTCTTTTCAGAATTGTTGCAAGTGCGATTCGATCTCAAGATGTCCGGAGGATTTTTGTTCCTTAACATTGAGCCTAAACTACGCTTTTGAGTTTTGGAAGAATAAAAAAAAAGATATTAAAAGAATAAACCGAATATTTATAAATTTTCTTTTATATTATTACTATTTATTTTTAAATTTCTATTTTTACCTTATAGTAAATTATTAAATTTGTATATAAAAGTAAGAATAGAAATTTATCAATTAATATTTATGCAATAGTCTCACATTTATATTAGTGGAACTTATTTTTATAAGTGAGATATTTTGTAAATATTAAAAAAAAAATCATAAAAGTAACGGTTCTCAAAATTATTTATGTTATTTAGTTTTGGTCTAAATTGGTTAACTTTTGGATGAATTAATATGAAATGAAAAATGACTATTTTTTTGTGTTTTTCTATTTGTTCATAATATTTGGTAATTAAAGAAAAGAAAATGTTTTTTTTAAATGATCTTTTAACAACTTTTGCTTCTATCAACCTGTCATGTATTTTTAACACTATTTTTTGTTAGAAATTCTAATATTATTACTAAATTTTAAAAGTTAAATTGACATATTTTCAAATTTAAAATTAATTGGATTAATTAAACATTATGAATAATAATTTTTATAACTACTAGTACTTTTTAAAATTTGAAAATATCTCAAGTTGATTTTAAAAAATAAGTGATGAGTGAGTTTTATACCTATAAATTAAATATTTTTAGTTTGATAATTTGTGAGTTTTCGAATATTTTCTATTTCTTTTTATGTATTTCTATGTTTTCAAGTAAGAAATGAAGTTGGAAGCTAATTGGGTTCATTTTAGTCAAATTAAAATATATTGGGCAATTTTCAGCTTTTGGGCAGTTTGACCTTTGGATCTTGAACTGAGTTTTGGATGGTGTTAGAGTTTTAGAATGAGAAAGTGATACTCTTGAAGTTTGTAGAGGACTTCTCAAGCTTTCCATAAAGGTATGGTGGGCAAAAATCGGAGTTCGTTTGGGCCTTCAAACAGTGTGTCAAAGTAAGATTTAAAAGGGTCCTTTACATAAGTATACAACAAATAGAAAGTAATTACAAGAAAAGTGCATCAACTAAATAATTACAAAAAGAGTGTAATTAAGAATCATATTACAAAAATAGTACAATTCACATTAATAAAGAAACCTAAAATCAAGGATAACTAATAATTCAAATTCAAATTCAAATCTTGTCTCTAACAACAATTTCAGATCCATATTTCAAAATTCAAATCAAAATGAGAAAATTAAAAATAAAAAATTATGAAGGAGCTAATGTTCACCATCATCCTCTCTCGCCGCCACCGCCGCCACAAAAATTGACTATTAACTGCATCACATTTAAAATAAAATTGGTAATCAAATACAACTGAATTGGTTACCTTGGTCTAAAAGTTTGACAACCAATTTCATGTTGGTAAATAAAAAATAGAACACTGCATATTTATACCAAAGGTAACCAAAACTTTATACCAATGTAACCAAACTTTTATACCAAGGTAATCAAACTTTTATACCAAGATAATCAATCTACCATCACACCTGCAGTATGAATTAGTTACCTTGATCTGAAAGTTTGGCAACCAACTGCACGAATGTTTGGCTACCAACTGTATTACATGCAAAATAAATTGGAAACTTAATAAAACAGAATTAGTTACCTTGATATAAAGGTTTGACTACCAACTGCATTATAAAAAAACTGCAGAAACAAAGCGACGATGGTAGAGGGAGGGGGTGGGGCGTGGGCAGTGGGAGGAGGAGGGGGTGGCGGAGGGAGGGGGAGGATGAGAGGGTGGCGGAGGGAGGGGGGAGGAGGAGGGAGGCGGATGGAGGGGGTGGGGGTAGCGGATGGAGGGGGAGGAGGAGGAGAGGGGCGGAGGGAGAGGGAGGGGGAGGAGGGGGTGGCGGAGTGAGGGGGTGGGGCGTTGGCGGTGGGTGGAGAAAGGAGGCGGGGGAAGATGAAGGAGAGGGTGTGGGGCTGGGGCTGGGGCTGGGGCGGGAGGAGTAGTGGCGGAGGGCAGAGGCGGGAGGTGGGGAGGTGGGAGGTGGGAGGCGGGAGGTGGGGAGGTGGGAGGGGGGAGGTGGGAGGTGGGAGGTGGGAGGCGGGAGGAAGGGGAGGCGGAGGGTGGGGAGGGGTTGGACAGGAGGAGGAGGAGGAGGCGGAGGGAGGGAGGAGAAGAAGAAGGGAAACATAAATGGAGTGGGAGAAAATCGTGGGAGAGATGTGAAGAAAATTGTGGGAGAGATGGTTGAGAATTAAAACACATCCCATAATTAAAGGAATCATAAATATGTACTAATAATGAAAATAAAATTGTAAAGATATTAATTATGTAAATATTTAATGAGGGCACTTTTCTTGTAATTATATTTTTAAATGTACTATAAAATGTAATTGTTCCGATTTAAAAAGCTTATAAGAATCCTGATTGGAGTTGGATTCTTGTTCGGACCAATATACTTCAAAGGGTCATATAAAACATAGCAAAAAAAGTCTTTTAGAACATATCAAAACTTCGTCAAACCAAATGTACAAGTGAGTCTTACAAAATTTTCAAATCTTGAGAGTGAGTTTTACAATATTTTCAAACCTTAGGATCCAATCTATATGTGGCTCCGTCCCTGATTGGGACAGTGAGCTTAACAATTTACAAAGCTTTGATACCAATTTGTTGTCTCAAAGGAGAAAAAATGATTTATATAAACTGAACTTTTGTTCTTACATTTCTCACATATCAAAGTGATTACAACCATTAGTATTTATATGATTACAAGAGCATTCTAGAATACTTAGTTAAGAAGAATAAGACTCTAGAGAATTCTAATAACCATTGATATACCCAATACAAAATATTAAATGTTTCAACAATTGTTCAAACAACCAAATTAATCTATGTCCCAACAAAGAAGAATGTCAATACATAAAATAACATGTATTACACTTGATGCCTACACAAACAAACTAACTGTCTTGCAACGGATCAAGAGTAGCTTATTCTGCATTTTCCATATTGACTCTTGGAGCAATGATTGGCGCCATTCCAATGAATCTGTCTGTGTACTACTAAATGCATGCCCATGACTCTGAAGGACATTCTGCTAACTTCTTTTAAATCAATCTTATTGCCAACACTCAGTACTACATGTGTAATGTAAACAGGCATTGAGAGTGGCAAGTGCCTTCTGTGTTGCAGGTTTGTAGAGTTATTATTCCTGCATATAAAGTTCTAACAGAGAAAGTCGATATGTAATGCATAACCTCTCTTCCTCTCGATATTGGAAGACTAGCAACAGGATATGGAATGGGAGTTTTCTCTTCAAACATTTACGCTAGCTAATACCATTTCCATGATCAGGTGCCTGTGTTCATAAGCTGAAATTGCTCCCAAGAATTTACGAGGAGCGTTAAATCAGGTAAAAATATATGCTTGTGCAAATGAGGGAAACACCGTTGTTAAAACAAGCAAACACGCAAGCACACGTGCATACTATACTATTGTACACATTCAAAGATACTCCCAGATGGCTGGTAAGAAAAATACAAGGCATGAGGAAGTATGTTGCACAGTACTCAGATAGCCTAGTAATACCAAAAAGAAAAGAACATTTGGTAACTAACATTCACATGCATGCAGGCAGGCAGGCAAAGACAGGAAATAAAAAAGAAATATCATATATGCTCCTATGTCTTTCTCGATAGGAGTTGGATTGATGGTTTTTCAACAATTTGGGGGAATCAGTGGAATCTGCTTCTATGTCAGCAATATTTTCGAGTGAGCAGGTAGAGAAATTTCATATATGCTCCTGACCAGGACAATTTAAAATCTGGGATTTGCAATCTCAATTTTCAACTGGTTGACATATAACTTCTTCAAATAAGAGTTCCTCATAATTTCAACACACTTGCCCCCCCCCCTCCCCAAAAAAAACACACACACACACACATGCATGTTAGACAGCAAAATCTGATTTGAGTATTAAAATTAAAACTACGATCTGTAATATCTCAGGATTTAATTTTCTTCAGATCTTGGTACCATAATTAATTTATGCATGTACTCAGGTACACGGAATTCCATCATTCCATGAGTCTCAAAATATCTTTCTAAATAAAAATGGTTACAATTAGACCTGACAATATAGTTAGTTAACTATTAGATCAAACCATATTAACTAGAACCAAATGGGTTGATTAACCATTTTTATTTATTCAGGTTGATTAAAGTTTGAACCCATATTTTTTAAAACAAATAGAATTCTGAACCGGTTAACTATTTTTCAACCCATATACGTCAGCATCTCTTATGTAGAAGATATTTATTGCTTGCTCCCCAACTGTTGTCACGCCAGCTCTTGTAACAGAGCCCATTTTCACGAAGAACTCTTGTTACTTCAGATAGCAACCCTACCCGGTCCTTTGCGCACAGCTCTAGCCTCAATCCCTACACATAACAGTTAAATTTAAAATACACCAACTGTATCTAATTTGATGCAATAATAAGTTGTAGCTGCTTTGAAAATTGCTAAAACATGATCAATGTTATCTGTATCGCGGTTCGTTCATGCCATTTTTCAAACAAATAAAGTTTGGACCCATTTTAAATTGAAATTATTAATATCCATATGGAAGGGTATTAATAATTTCAATTTAAAATTTTATTAGTATAGTTTTTTAGCATTTTATTATTTATATTAATAATTTTTATATCATATTATTACTTAATTAATTTAATTGTGACGGTCACAATTTCATTTTTCAAAAGTTTTATTTAAAAGTCAAAACATCTTAAAATGGTTAATATGGTATTGAACCATAATCATATAGTTCCAACCCACACAACACATATTAAAAATGGTTAATATGATTTTAGTTCTTAAATGGAACCATAATCATATTTTAAAAACCAAAATCAACCCATAACCATATTTTGTCAGACCTAGTTACAATGAGTATATATATTCTTGATTTGATATTTGTTATTGCAGGTTGTTATTACTGCACTAGGTGCATTCATAGTAATTCCCTTCTCTTAATTTGTTGTAAGAAGATAACAAACAAGAGAAATGGCCATCAAACAGGACATAGGAGAAACTGATAACAGTTTGCAAGCAGAGATAAGAGTGCCACTCATACTGGGACTGGGACACAAGACAAGTCCGGCTGCTGATAAAGATGGCTATGGACTTGGAGTGAAAACAGCAAAGGGGGGCATGAATGGATGGTTTACCTTACCCCGTTTGTAGCGGTTTGTGCTTCTTTCGCATTTGGATCCTGCGTATGTTTGCTTGGTCTCGATTCACTTTTGGTTTATTTCATTTATCCTGAAAATATACTATTAGATTAGATAAAAACCATGATCAGAAACAAAACATCCCAAATTACTACTAACAAATTCCGACAACCAAATCTTGGTTTCTTTTTTCATTTTTCAGGCTGATTTTTCTTCACCTATTCAGTCTGCCATCACACAAGATCTAAATCTATCTATAGCAGAGATTAGTAAAGATTCATTGTTTTTTATTGTGAAATATTTTGACTGAATTTCTTTCTATTTTCTTCTGTGTCCTGAATGCATAGTGACCACATGTTTAGGATTGGATTGGTGTCCCAAATTACTTCAGTACTACAAGTTCAAAATCAAACTCACAACTTCTGCAATAACAATTTTAAACTGATAAAAACTGATGAATCACTAAATGAGAATCATACCATTTATGAAAGCTCCAGGTATTAGTCACCGTGGATAAAACATCACAGGATCCATGCCAGTGGTTCTCGAATCCCGTTTGTTAGCATGATATACATTGTTGAGCCCTCCATCAAACAACTTAAGCTTTTAGATGAATTGGTTACTTAACATGCATGATATATATTGTTTGGGCCTTCATCTAATAACTTAAACTTTTAGATTAATTGTTTACTTAACACCGTTGACTGCCTCAACAGTGGCATAAGTCACCCTTTGGTTTTGTGCATGATCATGGAACCCACAAACCAAGTAAGAAATAACAACAAACCACCACAAATCTGAAGAGTAATTTATGCATCAAAGAGAAATAACAAATATTCCCTCGTTGAAAGTTCCACGGTACGTCCCAGAATGAAAGTCCACTTTCAAAATCAAAATACCAAATCTCGTTATATATAAGCTAGTTGTGATCTTAGCAATTAACTATGTTAATGACAATTTTCTCAAAAGTGTATGACTTCTAAAAGTGGACTGTCTTTATGATACACATGCAACATGACTTTTGTGGGGAATTCTTAACAAAACATTTTGTAAAAGTTTAAAAATGATCAAACGACTGATATTTGAACAGTTTATAACTTGTCAGAATTGTATACCGAATTCGGTTTCTGCAGTGGACTTTAGTTTATCCTGCATCATCCATCAACATCTCTCTATCTATAAATACATGATACAACTCAATCTTGTCTAGTTCCAACCTTAACTTCAAACCATTTTAATGAACACTTGAAGGTTATGTATGCAGTACTCATTATTTGGGTCCATTTTAACTTTTGGTGCAATGATTGGTGCAATCACTAGTGGGCCCATTGCCAATTTTCTCGGACGGAAAGGGGTAAGCTTGGAGCCATTTCTATGTGCTTGATTATGGCCATGACTGAGGATGAAAAATAAAAGAAAAATCTGGGCCGACTGTGAAGGACTTTTGGCTTTATTTCTAATAGTCAGTTTGATGTGTAATATAAACAGGCATTGAGAGTGGCGACCGGTTTCGGTACTGCAGGGTGGCTAGCAATTTACTTTGCTGAGGTTTGGCATACATTACTATTGAGCTCAACTAGTGTCTGCAGTTGTAAGGGAGAAAGTTCATAATGCAGCACCTCTATCTTATCTTTGTTGTTCTTCTGGATATCGGAAGACTAGCAACAGGATACGGAATGGGAGTCTACTCCTACGTGGTAAATCTTTCTTTCTGTCCTTCATTTTATACTCCCTTCTATTCATATGATACAGTTTTGGCAAATGTTCATGTGAAGTGTACTCCACAAAAATTAACCTAATATCATTTGGATGATAAGGTTCCCGTGTTCATAGCTGAAATTGCACCCAAGCATTTACGAGGAGCATTGACAACCACAAATCAGGTAAACAGATATGCTTGAGCAAATGATAGAAACACTAAAGCATATATATTCCCATGTCTCTCCAATAGACATAGGAAGAACATCAATTATATATTATATGAAAGTATTTAACTAAAGCATAGAAATAATGTTGATATTTTAAAGTCAACATTATGCCTAAAGAGTTCCTACTTAATCATACAGCTCATGATCGTTAGTGGAGTTTATGTTGCCTTTGTAATAGGAACAGTGCTAACATGGAGGGCCTTGGCATTAACAGGTGAGATTTTAATAAACAAAATAATTATGAATTCAGTTACCACCGAACCACTCCACAATGGACTCGTTTCTTATGTGTTTCATAATTCCAATGAATCTGTCTGTGTACTACGTACTAAATGCATGCCCATGACTCTGAAGGACATTCTGCTAGCTTCTTTGAAATCTATCTTATTGCTAACACTAAGTACTACATGTGTAATGTAAACAGGCATTGGAGTGTCTGTTTCCTTCGTAATAGGAACAGCAATACACTTTAGGGTGGTTAGCATTAACAGGTGAAACAACATAATTGTGATTTGTGAATTTCAGTTACTGTTAAACCTTTTCATAGGGGTTCATAAATTAAAAATTAAGATGAGCAACGCCCCTAACACCAGACTCGATCGTTTCATTTTGAGTTTACAGGAATAATACCATGTGCTGTTCTGCTATTGGGTCTTTGTATCATTCTTCCAGAGTCTCCCAGATGCATGGCTGGTAAGAAATACAAGGCATATATCTTGTGTACTAATTTGAATGCTTAGTTGCTCTTATGGGACATAACTAGTTTCCTCCGTCTACTTTGTCAACGTGGGTATGGTTTATGCATTGCCACTTTGAAGTGCACACAAGCTGGGGTTTGAAGATGGCATGGATAGTGTCGGATGGGAAGCTACCAAATCAAAAGTTGATCTTCCAAAGTGATGAGTGCTGACCATGATCATTTGGTCGGGATAGGCTTTACAATTTTTTTTTGGTTCTTTATTTAGGTTAAGTAATCTTTTGCTGTGTACCTGATTATAAAGCAACCACTAATTGTATGTCATGTTGGTTGGTTGGTTGGCCTAAAGCAAGGGGTGTCAAGCTTGAAGAGTGTAAATGGGGTTGGTTAATGTAATAAATGTTACGAATGAATGAGCATTATATGGGATGGACTTGACAAAAATAAAATACTACCTGCAATGACTAATTTCCCTTTACCCTTTATTTTAGAGGGACTTGTTAATCATCTGAATGTCTACTTTCTTACTAATGTCCAAATTTTGTACTCCTCAGATAACACTAATTTCTATCAAGCCTTTATCTTTTATTGGAAGATTAACCAACCTTTATATACCTCGGTCCAAAGCATCAGAGCGTGACAAGATTAAGATCCTCGATCCATTTAAGTTCTCTTATTAAAAAGGTTCCATATCAGGATCAAAGCCACACAAATTCTACATACTGTTTGACTCACCTCCCTCAAAAAGGGCAATGCAGGAACAACAGAACAAGACAATGTTAATCAGAGTAATTTTACGTGTACCTACAAATTACTATACATAAATTCTTATGTTAGTCACTATAAGATTTACTTACAACAAACATTGTAGCGCCAGATATTAATTAATCTTTGCTACAACATAAGCGTGGAAAAGTACAGCTCAAACTCTTTATCAATGGTCAGTTTCTCTGTGTCTGGTTGGGTCTCTGCAATCAACAATGTCAAATATATCAGCAAAAGACAAAAACAAAATTAAGACAGCGAAACTAGTTTTGTATTGAACCATCTATACGGATAAATTATCAAGAAACAGGAGGATGAGATGATCTTTTATTTATCTTAATTACCGCAAAAAGAAGAAAAGATGGGATCGCCAGTGCAATAGCAAGAACCAAGACAATTGTAATTATATTCTTATCTTCATCCAAAAATGAAAAAAATCCACTGCCATAAACAAAATACCTTGGTTGTTATCCCATCTTCCAGATGAAATAACAAAATTATTTGCATTCCCACTACTGGTGTAGAGCAAATCTTGAAGGTCGTTATCATGCCCAATGCTGTCATCTCCGTAGTCTGAGCAAGCGTAATGTATTGCTTTCGTACTCTAGGAGCTGCTCATAATTCAATGGAGCAAGCAATCCAATATCATGAGGGGGAGAATAACGCTCCCCATCTTTAAATGGTGATTTGTCTTTAGCAGCACTAGATTTTGTCACTGACCTGCTGTCGTCTAAACAATGCAATCTGCTCTTGTCGTCTATACTGCGAAGCGGCGGGCTGACCCGTTTTGAAAACCGACTCGGTGCTGCAGCGCGCCGTTTACTATGTAAACAGGCGCTGCGTGCCGGATCGCAGAAACTATTTTCCAATTTGCGAATTCTGTATTTTTTCTCCAAAAACTCAATTCTATGCGAACAATTAAGCCAAGAAAATTTGTACAAAACACATATCAATCATATATATTAAATCTAAACAATCAATAACAGCATAAAGGTTTGGCTCTGATACCACTGTTAGGTTTTGTGATAATCAAAGACGCAATCAAATTGCATAAAATAGCGGAAGCATGGCAAAATCAGATTTTAAAATGTCACAAACCAATAATCTCCAGATCATCCTTTATGCATGTTACTAATTAAAACGAGGAATAAAAAGTTTATGGAATCATACCCTTGTAGATACGAGCTTCCACAAGTACGGGTTCAACTCCTACTTCTCCGCGATCTCCTTGAATCTCCGGGTTGATTCCTTTCTTTTGATCAATGTTAACCACACAATTGGTTGGCCTCTAGAGGTGATCCATCAAGGAAGAAGGATTATTCAAGAAGGAGGGTGGTTGGCTAAACCCTAGTTTTCTATCTCTGTAGAAAAAACGTACTCTCTAACAATTGGAATCACGTCTTATGATATCTGATATAAGACTCCTTTTATAAAGATATCAGTTAACCCTTCTAATTAAAATAAGGTTTTATTTAATTAATTAAACTCCTTTAATTAATTAAGTTCTCTAATCTTATTAGAGATAATTAATTAAACTCTTTTAATTAATTTGCCTCCTAATCTTATTAGGAATAAATGAGAGTACTTATATTAAATTAATTCTCAAACTTCTTTAGAAATTAAAATAATAATTGTAATAATATTAATAAGACTCATCTTATTAATTTATATTTAATATTTTCAAAATATTAAATAATAAATATTAAGCTATTTAATTTACTGCATCACGATAAATTAAATTAAATATACTTAACAATTATTACAACTATGCCATTACCTTCTCAAATAATTATTCTTCCTTTTATGGTGTGACCCTTTAGGTATTCCATATTAAACCGATTGTGAATAAATCAATTAAAACAATTCTAATCTCATTTAAATAAATAAATTAAACTATTAATTTATTTAAATAAATAATATTTATTCTACAATAAATATAAGCTTCCTTAGCGATCAACAACTTTCAGATAATATAAATTTCAACATTAATCATATAAGAACATTTGAGTAAATAGTTACCATACAATTCAATCCTTCCACCATACAATGTCCCAATTAAATATAAGACATGGAATTACTGTCAAGTCTTATTTTATTTAATTATATGTATTTCGATTCCTAAATGTATAACTCCGAATGAATGCAAATTAGAAACACCTTTCTAATTTCATTCCACCTTGGCCAAGGATTCCTGGGTTGTCATTTATCAAATCACATAGGACATTTCTCTTCTTTTACTAGAAGTGGTAGATTCTTTATTGATCATTCATTATCTCCGTATATAACTTATTACACCCAAGCATACTCTTTGATATACCTTAAGGGTCTTAAGGAATAAGTCAAAGTGTAATTCATTATACACAAGATACTATGATGATTTCAAGTCTAAGGATCACTTGTACTACTATCACTACAGGAATTTCTATTGACATGCAAGTAAAACTCTATTAGGTATTCCTTAGCGAGTCACGTTCAGTGAACTAATTCTCCAATAAGCACCTACATACTTGCTTTAGTGTCTCCACACAGATGATCATGAGATCAATCATTCTCATCCAATGAGCAAGCAAAATATATACCAATCTATCCAGATTCACAATTTAAAACACAATAAATGAAACATCTTACTTCTAAAACCTTTAGTCAGAGTATCAGCTAGCTGATGATTTGTTTTTACAAAAGGTAAGCAAATAAGACCACTGGTTAACTTTTCTTTAATGAAGTGTTTGTCAATCTCAATGTGTTTCGTTCTATCGTGTTGTACTGGGTCGTTTGCAATACTAATGACTGCCTTGTTATCACAAAATAACTGCATAGGCCCTTTAGTTGTAACACTCAAATCTTCTAACAAGGTTCGAAGCCACATTAGTTCACATATACCCAAGGCGATAGCTCGATATTCAGCCTCAGCACTAGATCGTGCCACCACAGACTGTTTTTTACTACGCCAAGTAATAAGATTACCTTCAACAAATGAACAGTAGCCTGATGTAGACCGAGGATCCTCTATAGAGCCAGCCCAATCTGAGTCGAAAAAAGCTTCGACTCTCATATGACCATTTGGTGCAAACAATATACCTTTCCCAGGAGTCGACTTGAGATATCTCAGAATTCTGTAGACAGTTTCCATGTGACAATGTCGCGGATCATGCATATACTTACTATTCCCATAGCAAAAGATACATCAGGTCTAGTATGAGTCCTACCAAACGTTGACATCTTTCTCTATCAACCGTAGATCTTGAGACACCTACTAAATGATGATTAACTTCAATAGGAGAATCAACAGGCTTACATCCCAACATACCAGTTTCTGTTAAAAGATCAAGAACATACTTACGTTGAGATAGAAAAATCCCACTGGAAGATCTTGCAACTTCAATACCAAAGAAATATTTCAAAAGACCAAGATCTTTGATCTCAAACTCTTTGGCCAGGTTTGCTTTGAGATTAACTACCTCTTCTCTATTATCCCGTCATCAACATAAACAATAAGAATGGTAGTCTTACCTTTTATATGTTTGACAAATAGAGTATGATCAGCTCGACTCTGTTTGTACCCGAATCATATCATTGCTTGCTCTAGGAGATTGCTTCAAACCATATAAAGTCTTTCGCGGTTTACAGACCTTACCCTTGGTGACAAATGAAGCAAAACCAGAGAGTATTTCCATGTATACTTCTTCCTCTAAGTCATCATGAAGAAATACATTTTTCACATCCAATTGGTGAATATCCCAACCAAAGTTCGTTGCACATGAGATTATGGTACGAACAGAGTTCACTTTGCCATAAAAGCCAATGTCTCCTGATAATCAATTCCATGGGTTTGAGTATACCCTTTTGCAACTAGCCTAGTTTTGAGTCTCTCAACTGTCCCATTTGGCTTCTGCTTGACTGTATATACCCATTTGCAACCAACTAGTTTTTTCCCATAAGGAAGAGTAACTAATTCCCGTGTATCATTCTTTTTCAGGGCATTCATCTCCTCAATCATAGTTTGTTTCCAATTCTCATCACTGATTGCTTCTCTTCACCCCTGAGGAACATATATTGCAGACAAGGAAGAAACAAAGGAGTGATAGGATGCAGATAATTTATTATAGACTAAGAAATTAAAAATAGGATGTTGAATACAAGATCTAACTCATTTTCTAAGAGCAATAGGAATGTTAGTATCTTCAGAAGAACAAGTAGGGTTAGGATTCTCACCACTAGCATTATCAAAACCAGGAAAACCAGGTGCGGAGCAAGGTTGGTGTAGTGGTGCAGAAACAGTGACCTTATTCTTGCCTTTTCAAACAAAGGTTCTCAACTCTGGCTCAGGCTCAAGCTCAAAACTCATGTAACTCCCCATGTGTAGAATTATCAGAAACAACAACAGGAACAAGGAAAGAAGTAGAACTTGTAATACCAGCCTCAGAAGGGAGCTTCTCCTCCTCATCAGTAACATCCTCCCCTTGAGGAGATGAAGAAAAATAAAAAGATTCCAATACTCAAAAAGTTAGATATCGAGTGACAGAAACTTTGTTAGAAGGAGGATGATAACATTTATAACCTTTTTGGTTGGAGAATAACCAATGAAAACACACTGAAGAGCCTTGGGATATAATTTGCCCCGAGTGCGAGATTTGTCATGTACATAGCACGCACACCCAAAAACTCGAGGTGAAGGAGAAGGACTGGTCGTGTGTTTGAGAAAAGGGATAGGACTTATGTTCTTAAGGATTCTAGAAGGAAGGCGGTTAATAAGAAATGCAGCAATCAGAACTGCATCTCCCCATAGAAACTTAGGGGTTGTCATAGTGAACATAAGAGTGCGGGCGACCTCTAGTAAGTGTCAATTTTTCCTTTCCGTTACTCCATTCCATTTTTTTTGGAGTTTTGACACAAGAAGTTTGAAGAATGATGTCATGCTGAGAAAGATAAGATGCAAAAACATTATTATTACCATATTCACGACTATTATCACTATGGAGAATTTTGACTTTAGCGTTAAATTGGATTTGAATCATTTTATGAAAATCTTGAAACAATCAAATACCTCAGATTTGGAACGCAAGAGATAAATCCAAGTGACACGAGAATGACAATCAATAAAGCTAACAAACCATCTAAAGCCAGAACAGAAAACAACCCGAGAGGGTCCCCACACATCAGTGTGGATAATAGCAAAAGGCTCAGAATATCGATTGTTAATAGGAATAGGTCGAACGTTTGTGTTTACCGAATTCACATGGTTCACACAAAAACTGAGTTTTGTCATATTGCTTAACTAATGATAGAAATAAAGACTCCAATACTGAAAAAGAAGTTGGATGTCCCAAGCGTCGATGCCATTGATGAAGAGAGGTCAAGCTAGAGTCAGAAGTAGAGTGAAGAGCTTGAGTGGAGGACTTGAGTGGAGGACATGTTAGACGAGGGAACATCTAGGTAATAAAGACCATCAATTACACTACCACTCCCAATCGTCTGCCCCGTCACCAAGTCCTAAAAAACACAATGATTTAGAAAATAGGTTACTGAACAGTGTAGAGATTCAGAAAGACATTGGACAGATAATAAATTCGCAGTAAACGAAAGAATATGAAGAACATATGATAATGTTAATGAAGGAGTACAAAATACAGAACCGCGCCAGAAGATAAAAGACAGGGAACTGTCAGCTACTCGAACCCATTCTTTTCCAGAGCAAGGCGTGTATGAAGTAAAGAGGTTGGAGGACCAATCATATGTTCGGAGGCACCTGTGTCTATAATCCAACTAGTGCAAGTTGATGAAATAAGAAAAGCACAAGAATGGATACCTGACTGGGAATAATGAGTAGATTTGGAACAAAATTTTCGAAAAATCGAAATTTCCTCAGGAGTGAGTGAAGTAGTAGTTTCTGAAGTACTGGGTGCATCAACATGAAGTGGTGAAGAAGACATGTAAGCCTGGGATCCACGACCAGACCGACCTCCACGCCCTTTAGGACGCCTATGAAGTTTAAAGCATCGATCCCTGGTATGATTCTTTTCTCCACAATAATCACATTAGCGCGACTCCTTCTCAACAAGAGACTGAATAGAAAAGTCAGGCTTAGGATATGAAGCAACCAGGGCTGATCGGTCAATAAGATTTAGGTTTAGAACCATCACTCGACGTCTACTTTCCTCTTGCTGGACTCTAGCATGATCCTCTCGCAGCGATGGAAAAGGTGTCTGCCCAATCAGCTGTGCTCGAACTTGATCATACTCTATGTTTAAACCAACCAGGAAATCAACAACTTGATCTTCGCTAACAAATTTTTGATAATCAGCGGTATCATCCCGACATTTGGCAAAAAAAGCGCAATAATGATCAAGCTCCTGCAAAAGGACATTAATCTCCGCAAAATACTGTGCCACAGGTTTCTCCCCTTGACCCAGTTCACGAATTCTCTTACGGATATCATAAACTTTAGACATATCACCATAAACGGAGAAAGTTTGGGAAATAGCCTCCCAAAGCTTATAGACAGTGTTTAAAAACATGTAACTATTCCGCATACTCGATTCTATAGAATTAAAAATCCATGTTTTACCATGGAGTTATTAGATTTCCATTCTTCTTGGGTCATACCCGGTTGTTCGGGCATAGTCGTTGTTCCATTGATGAAATGTTACATACGATTGGCCTCAATTGACATATGACATGCTTGAGACCATGCCAAATAATTGGACCCATCCAGTTTAAAGGGACTGAGAGGATCTATACCAAGGAGAATAAACTTTCCAAATGATATCAAGAGATTGTATAACACTCCAAAAAACAAGGATAGACAGACAAAGCAAAAAAAATCACTGTTACAGAACTTCAGTTGCATAACAATGACTTTAGTTCACGAAAAACACCCACTGTTAACAAAGGGTTGTGAAAAATTCAACCAAACACCTCAAGTCCATTGTAGATAGAAAGAGGGGAGAGAGTTCATCGTACTGCAAGAAGCTGCGTCGAAAAAGGTTGTCGGAAAAAGCCTCACGCGCCGGTCAATGATGGCGCTTGTCGTAGGCGGGAGGCGAGTGGGGAAGTGACTGAGGGCGCGTGCTGCAGCGGGTCAGAAAATTGAAAGCTCCGGTCATATCACCTGGCAATGGATACAATTGTTCAACTAGTTTTCTATTAGAAACTCTGAACGACAGTGGGAAAAGGAAGAAAAAAGAAGAAAAAGCTTCTGAAGAAAAAGAATCAGGCTTTGATACCATGTAAAATGTATATATTCTGTTTATTTTCATATAACAAGTAGCTACATTTATAGAATTAGGATAGCCCACATTCTAGGGATTAAACTAGGAAACAAGGAAATGTTTAAGCCTAAAAGAATGTTGCATGTTATGCTACTAATATTACTAACATTTACATGTTATGCTACTAACATTAATAACATTTACATTTTATGCTACTAATATTACTAACATTTACATACATCAGGTTACAGCTATTATCAAACATATATAAAAATCAAAAATATCGCAGCTTACTTGACCATATTACTGTAGTTTAGATCAGGTTCAACTTAAACATTCTTAAAAAACTGAAACAGTAACATATGGAGTAATAGTATACATGACATGCCATTCATCTTCCTACAATTGAATACATGCCATGCAATTAGTTTGCAAGCAGAGATAAGAGTGCCACTCATACTGGGAAACAACACAAGTCCTGCTACTGATAAAGATGGCTAGGGACTTGGAGATCAAACTGGTGAAAACAGCAAAGGGTAGCATGAATGGATGGTTTACCTTACCACGTTTGTAGCAGTTTGTGGCTCTTTTGCATTTGGATCCTGCGTACATATGCTTGGTCTCGATTCACTTTCGGTTTATCTTCATTTATCCTGAAAATATACTATTAGATTAGATAAAAACCATGATCAAAAACAAAACTTCCCAAATTACTACTAACAAATTCCGACAACCAAATCTTGGTTTCTTTTTTCATTTTTCAGGCTGGTTTTTCTTCACCTGTTCAGTCTGCCATCACACAAGATCTAAATCTATCTATTGCAGAGGTTAGTAAAGATTCTTTCTTTTTTATTGTGAGACATCTATTTTGACTGAATTTCTTTCTATTTTCTTCTGTGTCCTTCTGGGTCTGATCCTGAATGCATAATGACCACATGTTTAGGATTGGTGTCTCAAATTACTTCAGTACTACAAGTTCAAAATCAAACTCACAACTTCTGCAATAAGAACTTCAAACTGATAAAAACTGATGAAACACTATATGAGAATCATACCATTTATGAAAGCTCCATGTATTAGTCACCGTGGATAAAACATCACAGGATCCATGCCAGTAGTTCTCGAATCCCGTTTGTTATTATGATATACATTGTTGGGCCCTCCATCTAACAGTTTAAGCTTTTAGATAAGTTGGTTACTTAACAATGCATGGTATACATTGTTGGTCCCTTCCTTTAACAATTTAAGCTTTTAGATGAGTTAGTTACTTAACACCGTCGACTGCCTCAACAGTGATATAAGTCACCCTTTGGCTTTTGTGCATGATCATGGAACCCACAAACCAAGTAAGAAATAACAACAAACCACAACAAATCTGAAGAATAATTTATGCATCAAAGAGAATTAACAAATATTCCCTCGCTGAAAGTTTCACTTGCTCTTTTCTGGTACGTCCCAGAATAAAAGTCCACTTTCAAAATCAAAATACCAAATCTCCTTATATATAAGCAAGTTGTGATCTTAGACATTAACTATGTTAATGACAATTTTCTCAAAAGTGTATTGACTTCTAAAAGTGGACCGTCATTATGAGACACATACAACATGACTTTTGTGGGGAATTCTTAACAAAATTTTTTGTCAAAGTTTAAAAATGATCAAACGACTGATATTTGAACATTTTATAGCTTGTCAGAATTGTATACCGAACTGTATACAAACTGGTTAAAAACAATAATATATACATTTACATGTATAAAAGCTTAAAGGAATGTCTGAAAACATTCTGTAGTGGACTTTAGTTTATCCTGCATCATCCATCATCCATCAACATCTCTCTATCTATAAATACAGGATACAACTCAATGTTGTCGAGTCCCAATCTTTAACTTCAAACCATTTTAATGAACACTTGAATGTTATGTATGCAGTACTCATTATTTGGGTCCATTTTAACTTTTGGTGCAATCAGTAGTGGGCCCATTGCCGATTTTCTCGGACGGAAAGGGGTAAGCTTGGAGCCATTTCTATGTGCTTGATCATGGCCATGACTGAGGATGAAAAATAAAAGAAAAATCCGGGCCGACTGTGAAGGACATTTGATTTTATTTCTAATAGTCAATTTGATGTGTAATATAAACAAGCATTGAGAGTGGCGACCGGTTTCTGTAGTGCAGGGTGGCTAGCAATTTACTTTGCTAAGGTTTGGCATACAATACTCTTGAGCTTAACTAGTGTCTGCAGTTGTAAGGGAGAAAGTTCATAATGCAGCACCTCAATTCTCATCTTTGTTGTTACAAAAGGGTCCTCTTCTTCTGGATATCGGAAGACTAGCAACAGGATATGGAATGGGAGTCTACTACTACGTGGTAAATCTTTCTTTCTGTCCTTCATTTTATACTCCCTCCTATTCATATGACATAGTTTTGGCAAATGTTCATGTGAAGTGTACTCCACAAAAATTAACCTAATATCATTTGGATGATAAGGTTCCCGTGTTCATAGCTGAGATTGCACCCCAAGCATTTACGAGGAGCATTGACAACCACAAATCAGGTAAACAGATATGCTTGAGCAAATGATAGAAACACTACAGCATATTCCCATGTCTCTCCAATAGACACAGGAAGAACAAGTACAAAAGTCATCTAAGATACATCAATTATATAATATATGAAACATAATATGCAAGTCAAGTTTCAGTTTAAGTATATTCTGTATTAGAACCTCTGTTATAACACTTACAATTGGCCTTTATGTGATTTCAGGAACCTATATTCTTTATTCCGCGGTAAATGCATTCGCCATTTTGTTTGTGGTCATGCTTGTACCAGAAACAAAAGGGAGAACTTTGGAACAAATACAGGCTGCTATTAATGCCTAGTAATCAGAAAGGTTTTCTCATGGAATCATGACAGCTCTGATACTCTTTCAAGATATACAAAATGGGGCAAATCGACAAAAGATGATATTCTTGGGAACCTACAAAAACCGTACCTAAATTTATTAAATACATTTTTTAAAAGAAGCATCAAATATTCAAAGAACAGTTAAATTTGTAACCTGCAAAGGAGGAAATACTAATAAACAATCCCATCCGAGGGGAATGTAAAAAACTTGGAGGAATAAGAGCTACCGTAATAATTCAGGTGGCATCGCTATTTTTCATCTAATACATGTTGAATAGGTAACTTAGGTTTCAATATTGAGCTTGATTTTATTCACTAGTTTCGACTTCTAATCATATCTACACGAACGGACTTCCTTATTGCAAAACCACGAATACCAAAGAGGCAATCCAAAGAACCTATTAAAGGAAGCGGCAATAACAATAACTATACAAATGTTTTATATACAGAAAAGCTTTTAAGGAACTCATAAAACCGGAAATACAGGAATTCTGCTTGATAAATTAACATACGCCTGTGTTACATGGAAAAAAAAATGAAACTACATACCTACATCTGAGGTTCAAATGATTCTTGACTTGATCACTTGGGAAACAATGGAGGGTCCAAATTTCTGAGACTCTTAATCACTTTTTTGGTCTTTTAACTCTTAACCATTCAAAGAATTCAAGCAAACAGTCACAACAGCGAACATTTCCAGGAAATCAGTAAATTTGCAATCTCTTAAAAATTTTGGGGGTTTATATTGACTTTCCGGTGCCCCACTTTCTATGGCCAATTCTGATAAGCAATCGAAACTGCCTGGCCTTACAATGGATACTATCAAAGGACCAAGTTCACCTCTAGCCTTCATCACTTTATAAATACCTCCTAAACCATCTTCAAGAGAGAAGGAACAGTTTTTAAGAATTATGATCAGCTCCTTCAACTTCTCCACCTGCAGAAAAATACATCCTTCTTTAACTTCAATAAAAACCTTCAATTGCCGAGGATTCAATTCAAGGTCCAAAAAACCTGTGAACTCCACAATCTCTGCTCACATCACTTCTCTTAAGATAAGTTGAAAACTACCCATGGCAGACATGAGATCTCTTTCACTTATTATATCACTAGAAGCTTTAGGAGCTCTCATCACAAACTCGACCTTAGGAGATGAGTTATAAAAGCCAACAACCCTCACAATGTCACCCAAACAACCACCTCATACATTTCATCCCCAGCTCAACACCAGAAAGATCAACTGTTTGTTCATCCGTGACAGGGGCCCTGTTCCAGTCAAACGGAAGAAATTCAAAATATGCTGCAGTTGGAAGTATAACAAAGCGAGTCAGTTCTGGAGGTTGCATAATATTAAAGTTAATTCCCACAGAGCACTCTGAGGTAAAGTAGCCTCCACCAAACAGTGGTATCTCTCCTGCGTAGTATTTGAGATTTGAATAATATTGCTCCATACTTCCGGTAGTAACACACTTAACATATCGAACATTTGGCAAAAGCTTAGTAACAAGCCATTCCCAATTCAGTTCTTCACATATTGATCTAATCCTCTTTGACAGATCTACTTGGGGACCAGAAAGAACCTCAGCAACTGAATCTCTCATTGCAACATCAGTAACATCCAAACTCGGAAACCCATTCTCAAGATCCTCGCATAGCTTCTCCCAATTAGACTCTAGAATCCTAAATGCTATAATAAAACCCTCAGCATATGGTGCTCGAATTGAATCAACAAAATCGGAAAGCCTAAGACCACAAAGGAGGTGACAATACATCTGCTGCTGAACATCCGATCCTAGAATGACTTCTTTGGGACTAACAAACATAGAGAGGAAGTGGGACAAATTCGATTTGTTTCCGTGCAAAGGGTATGCAGTGGCAGCCATTTCCTTTGGTCTCTGCAACATTTCCCGTATAGTAAAACCATAGGCTCTTATTGATCGAGTGTTTTGGTGGAAACAACCTAATTTACACAACATTTCAAGAGACTCGTACTTGAGAAAATACCAAAAATTGTATTAAGCAATTAACAAACAATCACAAGTAACTACATGGAATGAGCTATAACTACGAAGAATGGCAAGGCTACCTTGATGAGCTAAAAAGGAGATGGCCTTTGCGGATGGTGAATCAAAATAAGGAATCAATTTCGGTTACTCAGACTTGCACATTGTCACCTCTGGATGATCACTGTTGCTGATGTATAGTTAAACATAAACTTCCCACTTCACTAATGCTCAAAACTAAAAAACTACTTTGAATCTTGTGAACATCATACACGATGCTATACTAGGAATTTTAATCTTACACATTTGAATTTGCCCTTGATAGTCGAATCCCTCATCTAGATTATTTGGATAGCTCCACAGAATGTCTAAAGATCTGGACAATGCCCTGGAGCTTGCAATCTAATCAAAGGACCTCGTATTGTCACACATCTACCCATCTAAACCGGCAAGCATATGTTAGAATATATGGGCAAGCATTTCTTTTCTACGCTTATCATCTCTGTAATTAGTTGAGCTATAAAAATAGTACTATTACTTCTTCCTCATAATCCTAATCGTGCACTTCATGGAATCAGACCGAATTCATAAAAATAGTATTAATACTTCATCATAATCCCATAACTTTTCATTATTGGCTGACAGGTTGTAGTATTTTATATATGTAGAGTTCCTATATCATTTCGTTTTTGAAATAGAGTGCTATTATATTCGTTGACAAGTTTTTTGAATGTTAAGGCTTGCACAACACTATATTTAAGTTATTTTTTTAATTACGTGAAAATGTAAACAAGTAAAAGAAAATTCTTTAAAAATTACGACAAATTATGTTTTTTTTTCTTCTAAAAATAATAAACTGTCAATAAATATATAAGTGAAATTTATTCTCAAAAAAATATAAATTATTAAAGCGTATTATTTTGAAAATTAAATAAATTCATATGATAACTCTAATTTAAATAATATTGTATAGACTAATCAGAATTATTTTATTTTATTTTTGTGTGGAGAGGATACGATGAAGTACATATTTATATGTCATCAAGCAGTGAGTGGAAACAGAGTTAACCCCCTCTAATGGCAAGTGCCTGTGGCAAGCTCCTTTTCCTTTTCCTTTTCCTTTTCTTTTCTTTTGATTACGTCTGGAAATCATCAATATCTGTGATTCAGTTGAGTTTAACATAAGCTACTCTGATTTTACATCAGTAGATATAAAAGTGACACTTTTCAGCAACGTATCTCAAATCATCAAACATCATATAGATTCATAGTCATAATAGTAAAAAGACTATATTGGCTGCAAAATGAATACAAAAGACAGGGAAATTATTTATATGTAGACAATTTCATGATGAAGTTGTATTGCGAGTTGCGACTAGCGTGAAATTATAAGAGATGAGATAGAATAAATTAGTATAAAACCCTTCTTAATTCCCTCGTTCCTCATGCATCCACATATGTCGGTATTTTACTATTAACGTAAATTTATCGTCACATGTAGCAAGACCCAAAGAGAAATGGAAGAATTTAGACCATTAACAAAATTAATACTACCATTTGGAAAAAGTGAGCAATAAAGAAAATATACAACTCTCCTTAACTGTATTCAAAGTCAATGAGGCAAAGGGACAATGAAGAGACTACTATATCCTATGTCCAAGATCCACAAGTCTAAGGTTCGTTGCATATTCGTACCACTATTCTAAGTTTTTTTATATAGATGTTGAGGTAAAAGGTCAGGTAAAAGATGCAAAATTAAGGATTTTAATTTTTTAATGATTTAAAATAGGAATTGATAAATACACACCAAATTGAACGAAATAAAAATAGTCAAATACATGTGATCAAGTTTACACTAAGATCATAAAAGTACAGTTACCTGTCTCTTTTGCTCAGGTAATGCAGCTTTCTCAACCCAAGAGATGGCAAGATCCATGTCCCTCAAAAGCATTGCAATAAGTGTTACAACATAAACCTCAACAACTTCAATGTACTTAACAACTCCTAGCACAAATGGGTTGTCACATCCTCCCAAATTACTTATATTTTCTTCTGCTCTTTTAAGAACATAATACTTGTCATCCACACATCTCCACATGCTAAGGAATTCCTCAAGAAATTCTTGAACGTCAGAAGAACCTTCTTGTATCTGAGAACACACCCTGGTAAAAAAAAAGTACGACATAGTTTATAGCTTTCACCATTAAGATAATACCTCTAAAAAAGAAGGTACTTCCTTCAATCAAAAAGGGATACTGACATTTCTGAAGTATCAACAGAGGATTACTCGTATCAAAAACTAAGTCATTAAGCCACCACGTGACATGCTCTAAGCTTCCCAGTAATAAAACTTTAAAAAAACACCTTCAAAGAAAGGATTCGTGGAGGAAAATTCAAAGAATTGGAAGTTTTAAATTGTGTGAATTTTCTTCATTCTCAAAAATATGGAATCGTGACAGCTCAGATACTCTTTCAAGATATACAAAATGGGGCAAATCGACAAAAGATAATCTTGGGAACCTACAAAATCCTTACCTAAATTTATTGAATACATTTTTTAAAAGCATCAAATAATCAAAGAACAGTTAAATTTGTAACCTGCAAAGGAGGAAATACTAATATCCCATCCAAGGGGAATGTAAGACTTGGAGGAATAAGAGCTACCGTAATAATTTAGGTGACATCACTATTTTTCATCTAATACATGCTGAATAGGTAACTTAGGTTTCAATATTGAGCTTGATTTTATTCACTAGTTTCGACTTCTAATCATATCTACACGAATGGACTTCCTTATTGCAGAACTACAAATACCAAAGAGGCAATCCAAAGAAACTATTAAAGGAAGCAGCAATAACAATAACTATACAAATGTTTTATATACAGAAAAGCTTTTAAGGAACTCATAAAACCAGATATAAAGGAATTCTGCTTGATAAATTAGCATACGTCTGTGTTACATGGAAAAAAAATATGAAACTACATACCTACATCTGAGGTTCAAATGATTCTTGACTTGATCACTTGGGAAACAGTTTTTTTTTTTGCACTCAGGACATATAGAACAATGGAGGGTCCAAATTTCTGAGACTCTTAATCACTTTTTTGGTCTTTTAACTATTAACCATTCAAAGAATTCAAGCAAACAGTCACAACAGCGGACATTTCCAGGAAATCAGCAAATTTGTAATTTCTTAAAATTTTTGGAGGTTTATATTGACTTGCCGGTGCCCCACTTTCTATGGCCACTTCTGATAAGCAATCGAAACTGCCTGCCCTTACAATGGATACTATCAAAGGAACAAGTTCACCTCTAGCCTTCATCAATTTATAAATACCTCCTAAACCATCCTCAAGAGAGAAGGAACAGTTTTTAATAATTATTATCAGCTCCTCCAACTTCTCCTCCTGCAGAAATATACATCCTTCTTTAACTTCAATAAAAACCTTCAATTGCCGAGGATTCAATTCAAGGTCCAAAAAACCTGTGAACTCCACAATCTCTGCCGACATCACTTCTCTTAAGATAAGTTGAAAACTAGCCACGGCAGACATGAGTTGACTATAAGAAAAAAAAAGTTCAGTTATCCATTTGTAAGTTGACATAAAGTACAGTGACCAAAAAAGCATTTAACCTTTTTGCAATGTAAACAAAGGACCTCGTATTGTCACACATCTACCCATCTAGACCGGCACCAATTGGCACGAACTTCTGAATCAAAGCAATGAGAGCAGGATTCTGATTTTTTCTTGAGAGTAGATCCAATAACATGGAGGCAGTAGATGCATCTGCGGAGAAGCCTCGGCAGACCATTTCTTCTAGGAGTATAGTTGCTTTATAATACTTCTTATTAAGAAAACATCCACGGATAATAGTGTTGAAAGTGTCACCATTTGGCAAGCAATCATTAGCTTTCATTTCAATAAACAGCTTCAGTGCTTCCTCAAGTAGCCCTTCACAACAAAGTCCTTGAATCAACTTTGTGTATGTCTTAACATCTAGCTGCAACCCTTTTGAAGGAAGGTTATTAAAAAGATTCCTCATCTTATGAACACTTCTATTTTTTCGCAGCCCATCAATGAGAATATTGTAAATAGGTATGTTAGGAATCAGACCATTAAATTCCATCATCTTAAACAACGACAATGCTTCATCAATATAATGGTTCTTGCACAGACCATCTAATAAGATACCATATATGTAAAGATCTGGGGAATGGCCTTGAGCTTGCATCTCATTAAAAAATTCCCGTGCTGGAGCACATCTACCTATCTGAAATAGCCCCTGTAAAATGATGGTGTAAGTTACAATTGTGGGTTTCAAACCTCTACGGGGCATTTCTCGAAAGAGATGCATAGCTTCATCCACCTTCATCTCTTTGCAATATCCATTTATCAAAATGTTATAGCTAACACTATCCGGAACAATACCCCTATTCACCATGGTCTTCAACACTGCCACTGCTCCATCCATTTCACCTCGCAAACAATACCCATGCATGAGCCCACTGTAGGTGACCACATCAGGGCTTCCACCTCTTTGAATCATTATTTCAAGCACACGCTCTGCATCCTTTACATTCCCTTCATTGCAATATCCATTTATCAAAATGTTATAGCTAACACTATCTGGCACAATCCCCCTATTCACCATGGTCTTCAACACTGCCACTGCTCCATCCATTTCACCTCGCAGACAATACCCATACATGAGCCCACTGTAGGTGACCACATTCGGATTCTCACCTCTTT
Source organism: Panax japonicus (assembly GCA_020205505.1). Classification (NCBI taxonomy): domain Eukaryota; kingdom Viridiplantae; phylum Streptophyta; class Magnoliopsida; order Apiales; family Araliaceae; genus Panax; species Panax japonicus. Next base: position 25,375,003 of record CM035092.1, on the reverse strand, counting down.
GAATCATTATTTCAACCACATGCTCTGCATCTTTTACATTCCCTTCCTTGCAATATCCATTTATCAAAATGGTATAGCTAACATTATTTGGAACAATCCCCCTATTCACCATGGTCTTCAACACTGCCACTGCTCCGTCCATTTCACCTCGCAAACAATACCCATGCATGAGCCCATTGTAGGTGACCACATCAGGGCTTCCACCTCTTTGAATAATTATTTCAACCACATGCTCTGCATCCTTTACATTCCCTTCCTTGCAAAGTGTATCAACCAATTTAGCAAAGGAATTCATATTCGGCGGTACCATCCCATTATTTATCATTGTATTAAACACTCTCACGGCTTCATCCATTTTACCTCGCAAACAATAACCATACAGAAGCCCATTGTAGGTTACTGCATTCGGTTTCTCACCTCTTTGAATCATTATTTCAAGCACATTCTCTACATCTTTTACCTTCCCTTCCCTGCCAAATGCATGGACCAATATATTAAAGGAACGCACATTTGGATAGATTTTTCTACTTTCCATGTCGCTCAACAATCCGACAGCCTCCTCCCATCGACCAAAATTGCATAGGGCGTGAATTAATGAATTGTAGGTGACAACATTCGGTGATATTCCCTTTACAATCATTTCAGAAAAAATATTCAAAGCATCAGCAAACAATTCTTCTTTGCAAAAACCATCAATAATCGTGTTATAATCTGAAATGTAAGGCATATACCCACCTTGTTCAATCATTCTGAGAAACTGAATAGCCATGGGCGTGTTTCCTGATTTGCGAAGCCCATTTATAACGGTCCCATACAGAACTCTATGAGGGTCAATTTCTTTATCCCTACTCAACTTCTCAAACAATTCCACCGCCTCCACAACCTTATTATCTCCAAAGAAAGCCCTTATCAGAGTACTGTAGGTAACAACATCCGGCACATAACCACCCTTGAATACACCAGCTAAAACAGCAAACCCATAATCGACTCGATAGTGACAATAACAGCTAATGACAGTATTCATCGTAATAATATTAACCGGAATTCGTGCAGCACACATTTCTTTAAACAGAGAGACAACAGTTGAGTAATGTTCCATTCTGACAATAGCAGCTAATAGTTTATTGAAATGGTTAATAGCCGGCAAAGGGTGCATTTTGAGCATTCCATCGAATACAATAAGAGCATCATTGAGCTTAGCAAATCCGGATTTGCATTTATGAGACAATATTTGATATAATTTTCTCCGATCTGTTATTATTAAGGGAGGGGAAAAATTAGGATTCGGATTAAATGGGTTCCTCAAGATTCACTAACAAATAAGGAATCAATTTGAACGAAAGCAAAGACGCACCTGTTCTTCTGTAATAAGTACCAGCTCCCATTTGTACTCTCTGAAAACGAAAGCAATTCTACAAAATCCCCTCTTAATCTTTCCCCTGAACCCCTTAAATCCCTTTTTCAAAAAAATCCCTTAAATCCCGAAGAAACCCCTTAACCCACCTTAAACCCCACTTAAACCTCTTCCTCTCTATATCTCCTTCTCAGTATGAAAAGGTGTCGACTGATTAGAGACTGCAACCTCCAGGCAGAGCACAGAAAAACAGTAACAAAGTTTGCAAATAAAAATTAGTGAAAAAGAAACCAAAAATTCAGAGTACGAATCAGAAAAAAACAATGAAATCAAAAACAGATGGATTATGAGAGTGAAATGATTTCAGATGATTTGATGAAGTGTGAATTAAGAAAAGAAAGAAAGAAACAGAATAAAATAAAATAAAAATGGAAGAACTGGAAACGGAAAGAAGATTGAATTGAAGAACAAGAGCTCAAGCTCAGTTTGTACAAGCTTTGAACCAAAGGAGAAAATACAGACTAGATCATTGATACCCCTCTTTTCCTCCACCACAAGCTTATAAAGACAGCTAAAGTTACAGTTGTCCCTATCTAATTCTCCCGCCCAAGCCTAATTCTGTTACAATTTCAAACACCTTGCTAACATCAGCCTAACTAATCTACTATTACAGCTGGAACCATATTCCTGACTTACTGCCTCGATGACTATCAATTATAACAGAGAGATTAGATGTGGAGTCGAGGGTTGAAGAGAGACTTCGCTGAAGAGAAGAGGGACGAATATAAGGGTTGAAGAGAGACTTCTATTTTCATGCTAAATATTCAACAATACTGTATCACAAAAAATTTCACATAAAAAAATCACATAATGCTCTCCTCATGTATAATGTGTCTGACACGTGAGACCCATTTATAGACCCATTTATATATATATATATATATATATATATATATATATATATATATATATACAGTCCCGATCACATGCTTACCCCTTAAAAAACTTACCCAGCTTACCTATAAAAGACCGTCTCTTAATCATTTTCTCTCTCCTCGCTCAAACAACATGCGTTACTTTTTTTCTCCCCTTCTATTTCTCTACTGAAGACGCGAACTAGGGTTCTTCTTCATCCGGAAAATCCAGCATTCCTCGATTGACTCGACCCCGTCCCTCAGATCCTGTTACAGCGCAAAATCATTTAGGGCTTCCAAAACGAGACCTAAATCCTGGTATGTCTCCAAGACTGTTTCAGTTTTTTATGGGTATTCCAAAACAAAAGGCCAAACCCCATTCCCTCATTCGATTCGGTCGAAAGGAACGAATTTGTGTTCGATTTCTTATGGGTTTTTGATACCACGTACAACACTAATCGTTACGGAATGATATTTGCACCACTAATGGGGGTTAATAACCATAGTCAAACTATTGTATTTGGTTGTGCTTTCTTAAGTGATGAAACCATAGATACTTTTGTTTGGCTTTTCAAGTGTTTTTTGGATGCAATGCCAGGTGATGCACCTAAGATGATTATCACTGATCAGGATCCGGCTATGACAAACGCCATTTCACATATCCTTCCTAAGACATTTCATAGGTATTGTAGTTGGCACATTTTAACCAAATTTTCAGAGAAGATTGACTCAGCAAAATATAGTGCTTATTATAAAGAGTTTGAAGATTGCATTTGGAATTCAGAGACTGTGGAAAAGTTTGACACTACTTGGGTGAAGTTGTTGGAGAAAAGTGGGTTGGCTACTAATAAATGGCTACAATCAATGTATGACATCCGTTGTAGATGGGCACCCGCACATGTGAATCATGTTTTCTCAGCTGGCATGTCAAGTAGCCAACGAGCGGAGAGTTCTCATGCGTTTTTTAAAAGATTTGTTTATAAAGAAAATTCATTAGTGGATTTTATGATTCAATTTGGTCGGGGCCTTCAACATCAACGACATATAGAGTTGGAATCAGATAACAAAGATTTGATTGAGAGACCGAGAATGAAAATTGCCAATCACTTCTTAAGTCAAATGGTGGACATTTATACATATTCTATGTATTACAAATTTGAAGACGAGTTGTGTGAGTCTTTGAATTATAAGTTTGAACTTATGAAAGAGGATGTCAACTGCCATGTATATAAGATTTGTAGAAGGAATGTCAACAAGTGTAATGTAAGAGAAATCCATTATGACAAATCTTGGGATTATGCTACATGCACTTGCAAAAAATTTGAGAGTTTGGGAATCTTATGTCGACATGTACTAGCTTACTTGAATAAGTATCATGATCTTGACAAGTTGCCTACAAAATACATTTTATCGAGATGGACAAAGATAGCAAAATCAATAAGTGTAATTGATGATAATGGTGTGGCGATAAAAGATGACAAGTCATACGTACTCCTGCGGAGTCAATTGATTCAATGTTCTTTAAATTTGATTGATAGTGCTCTCACAAATGAAGAAGCCGCAAATTTTGTAAAAGAATATCTAGATAATGGATATGAGAGGGTGAAGCAAATTATTGGAAAACCTGATTCCGAAAGAAACAAGGAAATGGAGGGTGGTGGAATTAGTGTATCCAAGTCAGTTAACATGACTTCCACACATGAACATAGTTATATTGAGCCAAACCACGTGCGAGCAAAAGGGTGTGGCAAAAGGCTAAAGGGTGGCAAAGAAAGGGCTTTGGGAAAAGCAAAAAGTGCCAAGAGTAGACGTTGTCATGCATGTGGGGAAGTTGGTGTGACACACGATAAAAGAAACTGTCCGAAGCTTAATAATCTGTAAGAAAGATTTGTGTATTTTGACTTTGCTATTATTTTAAAATTGACTTTGGAATTTGCTCTCTATTTGACTTTAATAGTTGTTTACATGTAGAATTGGAGTTTAAAATGATGATGCTACGCAGGCTCCAAGTGTAGATAATGATGATGCTACTGAGATTGATATGTGAATGATTAAATCTAAATTCTGAGGTAATTCTGCATAATCGTTCTGAGCTAGTGCATTGTGATTTTTATTTAGTATTGTCAAGTAATGATTTGTTTACATGCAGATCATGTTTTCTTTGTGTTTATTTTGTTGTCATGTGTGGGTAGAGGACATTTTATTAAGTTTATGTAAAACTACAGTTTTTGTAAAACTACAATTTATGTAAAACTACAGTTTATGTAAAATTTTGCTCTCATTTCCATCTTCCAGTTTTTGTAAAACTACAGTTTGAAACTGTGCTAAGTTCTATTCATATCTATGTTTTACCATTATACAATTTTGTTCAAGTATGCAACAATTTCTTTTGGTAGCTTCAGTCAGCTTTGGGATGACAGGGTGTTTATTTGGAGGTAGGCTTTAATGTATATGAGTTACTAAAAGGTTCTAAACTTCATGTGCAGAGCTGTTTGTTGCTGGTCATTGTTGGGACCGTTCTGCTTATTGATGTACCCTCCAGTTCACTTGGATGGCCAGTTTAACTCCTGTTTGCCTACAGATCTGCTTGGAATTCACCCCTCCTTTGCCAATTATGGCCAGTTTAACTCCTGTTTGCTCTCGGTGATTGTTATCATAGTATGTAGTTGTTGTAGTATGACTTTTGGATTCGTGGTGACTGTTATCATAGTATGTAATTGTTGTAGTAAGTTGTTGTAGTATGACTTTTGGATTCTTGTTGTTAACCAAGACTGTTATTTTTGAATTTTTTATGCTAAAGTTATTTGATGGAATACTTCAATGGAATTATACTGTGCCTGGATGGAGGTAAAAATAGGCTATTTTGATCTCATTGTTTATAAGCTGCATAACAGGGTGGGACATATAACACAGATCCGAATCACTTATAAAGTGACTTCGTCTTGTGAACCTAGATTCAGGACGTGTAAGTATATTGATGTTAGATACTGTGTTACATCCGTTTTTCTGTTTGCTTGTGCAGTTTAGAAACTGCAATTTAGAAATTGAACTACCTGGGCAGTTGTGCTCAATTTACATACTGATCGATGTTAGATACTATGTTAGCTGCATCAACAATATTTCTGCCACCAACTCACCATGATTTTACAATAACAACCGTTAATGAACATGACAAACTGATACTGATATTACAATAACATGATTAAAATTCTTAATGAACATGACAAAATTCAATGAACATGCCACCAACCCTTAATGAACATGACAAAATTCAATTACTGATATTACAATAACATAATAAAAATAAATAACCAAAAAATAACAAGTGCATCAATAAATTTGTTTCTTCGCATTTTTCCTAGTGCACGCATTTTCTCCATCTCTTCCTCCATTACGTTAATCTTTCGAAGCAATCCGGGGATTATTTGTCTTGATCTATCACACATTGGAGGATCATACCAAGCAAAAAATTGACAAGCATTTCTCTGTAAACAAAGAAGGTTTGAAAGTAAATAGAATGGAAGAGATATTAAAAATAATTAAAACCCTAACACACTTACTTTTCCATAATTCGGACATGATAAAAACCCTCTTCCTGGGTTTGAATCGGTCCATGATGTTTTAAGTTGAGGTCGCCTCTCACAATCACAATGTGCGTTCATAGCTGCTCAAGTTAGAAAGTTTTTCTCAAACACAAATACAATTACTGATATCCTGTCCACACATGATAAAAGCTCCACATTAAGCAATCCTGCTTACACAACTTGCTTATCTATCATTAAAAAATCTAGAATCTTGATCAATGAGATTCTATAAAATGGTAATATCAAGTATTCACTAAAAATACTACTGTTCTAAATTTTTAAGAGAATGCTTCAATGACATTACCTAAACGTAATTCTAAAATAAAACTTCTTGAGTGATTGTCAATTAGCTTATTGTCCTTGGATAAACATGGAATACTACTTGACTAGATAAGAAAGGTCTGTGTTAATAATCAAGGAAAGAAAGGCAAACATGAATGATGGTTATAGAGGATGGGAACCACAAACTAAGGTCTGGATTTCTTCCAAGGTTTGTTGTGTTTATTTGTTGGAAGGAGGAAGACTTGCTGTTAAAATGGCTTTAGGAGGAAGAATAAATAAAGTATTAGCAGAAGGGGACAAGGACGCTCACCCTAAAACAAGTGGAAGTAACAAAAAAAACACTTGAGAAAGAGCAGCTTTCAAATCTCTGAAAAGACTAGACTCAAATATGACCCTAAAGGCACCATAACATAGGCCCATAGAGAAGCAAGATAAATGATCCTATCTCCGCTGAAAAACAAAAGATAAATAACTCTGTTTAGAAAGTGTAGCATAAAGCTCATTCCAGGTTTCCAAGGAATAGAAACGTCTGCACACTTCCAAAGCATATTGCAGGACAAATAGAAACGGGAAGCCTCGTGAACTTTGTGACCAAGTAGTCTCAAATTCAAAGCTACTAGACATTCATAAATTCATATAATCCATACACTCATACTACTCATTTTCTCAAAGTATAAGTGAAAACAACTTGGGAATATATAATAAACAAAATAATTGAGACTGGCAATACCAAATTCAACTACAATTAAATAAGCTCAATAAACAAAATCAATGAAGAAAATCAATCCACTACCACAGTTATCAAAACAAATATACAACAAATTGTGACCAAAAAATTGCTCTGTTTACGTTTTCAAAATGACACTCTCATTTTTTGAATAATGCAGAGACTGGATTCTCATAAGAGGAATAGAAAGAAAGAATAACATATACTAGTACACCAAATTCAAGCACACAGATAAAAGCATGATTATATATAAAACATTCAGTAAATTTTCCTCCCAAATGTCAGAACTGTATATAGTTAAAATTAAAATAAAAACCCATAAGAAATCGAACACAAATTCGTTCCTTTCGACCGAATCGGATGAGGGAATGGGGTTTGGCCTTTTGTTTTGGAATACCCATAAAAAACTGAAACAGTCTTGGAGACATACCAGGATTTAGGTCTCGTTTTGGAAGCCCTAAATGATTTTGCGCTGTAACAGGATCTGAGGGACGGGGTCGAGTCAATCGAGGAATGCTGGATTTTCCAGATGAAGAAGAACCCTAGTTCGCGTCTTCAGTAGAGAAATAGAAGGGGAGAAAAAAAGTAACGCCTGTTGTTTGAGCGAGGAGAGAGAAAATGATTAAGAGACGGTCTTTTATAGGTAAGCTGGGTAAGTTTTTTAAGGGGTAAGCATGTGATCGGGACTGTATATATATATATATATATATATATATATATATATATATATATATATATATATATATATATATATATATATATAGCAAGGATCAACTTGCATACCCCTTATTTTACTCACTAGTGCTCATCCTCCTTTAATAACGGACCCGACGATAGTTTTGATCATACAACCGTCGTCTATACTTTTAGCGACGGACAACATATAGCGTCGCTAAAAGTATAGACGACGGTTGTATGACCGAACCGTCGTCGGGTCCGTCGCTAAAGAAGGATGAGTACGGATGAGTAAGATAAGGGGTATACACTTGATCCGGACCGTGTATATATATATATATATATAAAGATTATGTTGAGTCACCATTATGTATGTGGGTCCTTCTACACAAACAGGATAATTGGACAGAGAAATAGGATCGGTGCAATATTTTATTTTTATTTTATTTTTGTGATTCTAAAAAAATATATAGTATTTATTTCAACAGGAATTTTTACAAAATATAGTATTTTAGTTGTAATTTGGATACATATACAAAAAGAGGGTTATACAGACTTTATAACCATGTTTTGTATATGTATCCAAATTACAACTAAAACACTATATTTTGTAAAAATTCTTGTTGGAATAAATACTATTCATTTTTTGAGAGTCATAAAAAAAATATTGCACCGGTCCCATTTCCCTGTCCCATTCACCTGTCTGCCCAGACGTATTCTATGTATAGTGATAATAGCATTATTTTTAAATATTACTCTACTTTCACGGTTCACGAAAAGAGAAAAAAAATAGTCACTTGTTTTCAAAATATTAAACTTTTAAAATATAGAATTAGAGATACAATTTAATTTCCTATCAATTTCAATTCCAATTCCATTAATAATTAGTTTGGCAGTTTTAATTTGAAATAAATTTATTGCAATATATAACATGACTTTTGAATTAATGTGTCATTTGATTCATTTGACCTTAAAAGTCAGATTGTATTTCTAATTTTGAAACGAAAGGGTATATTATTTGATCATTCTTGACTTTTTAAAGTCAACTTTAAAGATTTTTAAACTTAAAATTGATATAAATTCTTTTAATATTAATTAATATAATCTAAAAAGTATTAATCATTAAAAATTTTATTTTTTCATAATTTTTAATAGAGTAATGTTAAGGGTCTCAAATTTTTGGTCTCAAATGGGCTTCAAATGATATGACATTAAGTGTGACGCCCCCAAAATAGGTCCACACGACCCATTCTGAGTCGCCAGATATTACACTATAAAAATCATTTACAAACTTCATTTATACAACTGTTGAACTGTCGTGCAGAATACGACCACAGTTAAACTGTGAATTTTAATACAAATGTATGTAACTCTTATGGTGCCTCGACCACAACGTTACAATGGTACTTTACATAAAAGTACAGTCAAAAACTGTTTTAGAAATTAAAATCTTTGGGAAGTGCTCAAGGAAACCTTCGTACATCGGAGGCCATGCGTCTAGGTTATGATAGATATCATATGTCCACAGAATTATCCTTGGTTGATCCAATAGACCCCAAAGAAAAATCAGAAGATTACTATCATATTCTTTCCAATGGTGAGTCTTCTCTTGACATATAACTATCTCCACTGTCTGCAATTGAAAATTATATTTCAACTAAACTCCAAGATCATATAGGTAGTGCTCATAGATATACTCAGCAAGTGGATGTGCATAACCTTGTCTTATGGTAACACGAGGTTGTATGTCATTAGACATCTTGTATGATAGTGGCAAAACACCCTTTCAAAGTTGGGTTCACCTCACCCTATTCGGTTCACCAAAATTAAATATCAAATGACGTATACAATACGACACACTTATATAAAGTTCTCAATAAAATTATTTTCATACTATTTAGGGAGAACCTCAACAGCTATATACCAACGTTCTATTCTCCTGTTACCCCCGCTCGACCCAGCTACACTCTTATTACCTGAAAGGAATTGTGAAGCAAAAAGGGTGAGCACAACTAGCCCAGTAAAGAATATCATGACTAAAGATAATTTATATCATCAATAGCCTTCATTAGTAATAAATCAGAGATTTAGAACATATGATAGATGATAAAACTTTTCAACCATAGTTGCAGCGAAACGAGAAATCCATTAGAAGAGTCAAATAGACCATCAGATCTATTATCTTCTCTATGTTAAAAGTCCACCAATAATGTCTTATCCCTGTAACATCAATCAACAATTCATGTCCACAATCATATGAATAACTCATAATCATAATTGTGATTCTAAATTCCTCTTCGCACCCAGGACGAAGATAATTTTCATCACCTATCTTCACCTGAAACATCAAAAATCATGGTTATACCAAATCACAATTCCTGCTCATAATCATACTAATAAATTCATCTTTGCACTACGGCCAAAGATATTCATTAACAATTCATCTTTTCACTACAAGCCAAAGACATACAACTGTATTTTAGAAGAGTCAAGTAGAGCATGATATCTATTATCTTTTATGAATTAAAAGTGTATAATCAATATTTTATCGATGAGACTCAGCTTAATAAATAATTCACATCACAAATCATCCCTGCACTACGGCCAAGGATATTCATGTAATCATCAATGGTAATGATTATATCGAATAATCCCTGGTTATAATCATACTAATAACTGTCCATCAATGCACTACGGGCCAATGAGGACTTTTACCACATCATCTATAACATTACGGGTCATGATTATACCGAATGATCCCTGGTCATAATCATACCAATAAACAATTCATCTATGCACATAAGCCAAAGATACTCATCAATCAATAGTTCATCTTTGTACGTAAGCCAAAGATATACAACTGTAAAATCAATAATCAACAGTCCATCTTTGCACGTAAGCCAAAGATATACAACTGTAAAACCAATAATCAACAGTCCATCTTTGCACATAAGCTAAAGATGACTTTCATCATAATATAAGCATGAGGATGATGACAATGATATAAGCATTAATCAAACGAAATCAATGATAAATATTAAAGACTTTAAATTTATCCAGTGTTTAAAAATATCCAAATTGTCAACATGATACTGCTTTGTGGAGTAAAATTCAAGAATAATATTCATGTACCAAAAATAATTTGGACAGAAAAGAAATATATTTTTTGGGCGAATAGTATCCCGTGAATAATACTTCGGGAATAGTACCCCGTGAATAGTATCCCAACACGAAAAGTGTCCCGAATACCCGAGTGAATGATACTAGAGTGAATAGTAATTGGGTGAATAGTAACCCGTGAATAGTAACTCCTGAATAGTACTCCGACACGAAAAGTTCCCCGAATACCCGAGTGAATAGTAACCGGGTGAATAGTAACCTGTGAATAGTAAATCGTAAAAAAAATACCAAAGAAAATGATATTCCATGACGAGTACAAAAGAAATGATATCTCATATGAGTATAATAGATTATACGAAACTGCAAATGGATTTTCACCAGCCATGCGGTAATCCACGTAGGAAGATCATTTCCACAATTTAATAAGGAATGAATACAAAGGATCATTCACCATGCATGTGGTAATCCACATAGACATGTTATTCCAACAGAATAATAAAGAATGGAATAAAAGAAGAATTCACCATGCGTGCGATAGACCGCACATATATGTTATTCCCAATAGAATAATAAAGAATGGAACCAGGTCATGCGTTATCTGCACAGACAGGATATTCTAACAGAATAATAAAGAATGGAACCAGGTCATGCGTAATCCGCACAGACATGATATTCCAACAGAATAATAAAGAATGGAACCAGGTTATGCGTAATCCACACAGACAGGATATTCCAACAGAATAATAAAGAATGGAATAACAACAGAATTCACCATGCATGTGATAGATCGCACAGACAGGTTATTCCAACAGAATAATAAGAATGGAATTACAGAAGAATTTCACCATGTATGCGGTACTTCGCATAGACATGTTATTCCAACATAATAATAAAGAATGGAATAACGACCCTTACGAGTATTGAAAGAAAATAACTCTCTTCATGAATACGAAAGAATAATACCCCTTACTATAATAATAATATCTCTTATCTCAGAAGAAGACTGGATACTGAAATAGTGAAGTAGCAGATTTCACTTCTTCTTTCTCTCTATAGCTTCTCTCTCTATAATTTCTTTCTATAATAATTGCTCTATAGCTTTAGTGAATTGGTGAAAAATAATGAAGGAATGAACTTCTATTTATAGGAAAATATAGTTTCGATAATTGCACAATTTGGGGCTCAAAATATTACTGTATAATACCTTTCTCTTTTTCTTCATTTTTAATTTGGTCCTTCAAGTATTATCAAACTTGAACCACCTCCCCTAATAGTAAATCATGTGAATCAATAGTAAATCACGTGACTCAATAGTTTTAAACATGTGAAAAAAATAATTATAGTATAGTACCTTCATCTATACTTCCATTTTTAATTTAGTCATGCAAGTATTATCAATCTTGCACCAATTTCCCTAATAGTAAATCATGTGAATCAATAGTACACACATGTGAACACGTAGTTATAAGCATGTGAATTAATAGCAATTAATTACTCACTTATCCAGTTAATTACCCGATTGGTCAATATAACCTCCAGACATCAATTATTATCGAAATAAATGTCGATTTTAACTAACACTAATAATTCCAACACAATGGAACTATCAATTTCATCTTTAATCAACATGAACTTATTCATCATTAATATTATAATTCATAATATTTAACAACCAGGTCGTTCCCAAGAAAGAGGGGGCTTTCCGATAAGGATTTCTCCCTATTGGCGCGCAATTAGGTGATGAAACCTCTCATTGACAGAACTTCTAGACATTGTCAATATTGCAAATAATAATATGAATAAACTTTGCCGTCTCAATTATTGATTTAATAATATAACATATTATGCAGATGATACTGTGATAATAATTGAATCAATAATGTGAGAGATATGATGCAGTAATTACTGTAGCAATAATTGAGTATAACTGAGTGACTTCTTACGTAAGCATCAATAATCAATACCGTGTGCTACTATGCAACCACGCGTATTACTGTACTTTTACTACCGGGTAGTTGAACAGTTTTAACGGTAACACTTTCGCCATTATTTTTATAAAAAGATAATTATGTCGTTTTCTTACTACGACAATACTTTTGTTGTGGGGTCCACCAATGATTATACCGTCTTTCGAATATTCCCTATGAAAACGAATATTTCCCGACCAATCGAATATTCCCCAACACAACGAATAACAACTTGTTTACTTTGTAAAATTTTCAAATATCACCCTTAACTTTAACCCTTTCTCAATTTAACCATTTACTAAATAAAATAATAATTATAAGAAAATCGAATACTTTCATTTCATAAAATTCGGGGTGTCACAATCTCCCCTCCTTATGAAATTTTGCCCTCGAAATTTACGTACGTACCTGGTATTCGAAGAGATGAGAATACCTTGCTTTTTTTTGGATTGTACCTTTCCCGGTTATTTCTTCTGTATTATGATTTTCACATTGCTCATCTCCTGTATTTCAGATATCATTCTAGAATATATCTTCAAAACAAAGGTTAATTGACATATCACAATTTGTCAACTTATCAAGTAAAAATTTCAGCTTAGGTAAGTCACACACTAGCGAAGTATATTACTCTTCTCTCCCCTCCTAGTTCTAGACTCATATCTCCGCCAGCGACCATATCCCTAAGCTCTGATACCATTTATGATGCCCCCAAAATAGGTCCACCACGACCCATTCTGAGTCGCCAGATATCACACTATAAAAATTATTTACAAACTTCATTTATACAACTGTTGAACTGTCGTGTAGAATACGACCACGGTTAAACTGTGAGTTTTAATACAAATGTATGTAACTCTCATGGTGCCTCGACCACAACCTTACAATGGTACTTTACATAAAAGTACAGTCAAAAACTGTTTTAGAAATTAAAATCTTTGGGAAGTGCTCAAGGAAACCTTCGTACATGGGAGGCCATGCGTCTAGGTTATGATAGATATTGTGACGCCCCCAAAATAAGTATACATCACCCATCTTGGGTCATCAGATTTAAGGTACTGAATACAAATACAAACTAATTATACAACAGTCGTGTAAAATACGACAAAACATAAATTGAGAGTTTTAATAAGAATATTGTCATCTAGACAATATCCACACTCAAAGGAATTCTCAATACATTTATTGTCACACTATTTAATAGAATAGTGATGACTACTAATACTATCATCTGGACCGTCACTCCATTCCCCGACTAGTCCTAGCTACGTTCTCATTTCCTGAAGAGAACAGTGAAAAAAGGGGTGAGCTCAACTAGTCCAGTAAGAAATATTATGACTAAGATAATGCAGAATAAATTATCATTAGTCTTCAACAATGTTAAACTGATAAAATACAATAGACATCAAGTTTAACTGCAGCGGAATAAGCAATCCATTAGAAGAGTCAAGTAGAGAATACAATATACTATCTTCTATGATTTAAAATATTTTCATTAATTTTTATCGCTGAGACTCAGCTTAATAAATAAACCACATCATCGAGTCATCCCTGCTTTACGGGCCAAGGATATTCATTAAATTATCAATTGTCATGACTATATCGAATAATCCCTGGTCATAATCATACGAAAAACTGTCCGTCAATACACTACAGGCCACTAAGGACTTTTACCACAACATTTATAACATTACAAGTCATGATTATACCGAATAATCCCTGGTCATAATCTTACCAAGTCCATCTATGCACGTAAGCCAAAGATGACTTTCATCACAATATAAGCATGAGGATGATGACAATGACATAATAATTCAATAAAACAAGTTCAAGAATAAATTTTAAAGATTTATAAGTTAATTTATCCTAAACTCAATAATGTCCAAATTGTCAACATGATACTGCTTTGTGGAGTAAAATTCAAGAATGCTCAGAAGAATATTTCCATGAAAAGATACTGGATGAAGCGCAAATATCAAGGATATTCCACTAATTTCATGGAGTATAGAAGCCAAAATTTTAACCAAATGAGTATCATAGAATATATGAAACTACAATGGATTTTCACCCGCCATGCGGTAATCCACGTAGACAGATTATTTCCACAATTTAATAAGAAATGAATACGAAGGGTCATTCACCATGCATGTGGTAATCCACATAGACATGTTATTCCCATAGAATAATAAAGAATGGAATAACAGAAGAATTCACCATGCATGCGATAGATCGCACAGACAGTTTATTCCAACATAATAATAAATAATGAAACCAGATCATGCGTAAATGCACAGACAGGATATTCCAACAGAATAATAAATAATGGAACCAGGTCATGCGTAAACGCACAAACAGAATATTCCAACAGAATAATAGAGAATGGAATAATAAAAGACTTCACCAGGCATGCGATAGACCGCACAGACAGGTTATTCCAACAGAATAATATATAATGGAACTAGGTCATGCGTAATACGCACAGACAGGATATACCAACAGAATAATAAAGAATGGAATAACAGAAGAATTTTACCATGTATGCGGTACTTCACATATACAAGTTATTCCAACAGAATAATAAGGAACAGAATAACAGAAGAATTTCACCATGTATGTGGTACTTCGCATATACAGGTTATTCTAACAGAATAATAAAGAATGGAATAACAGAAGTTCTTTTCATGAATATGAAAGAAATAATACCTTTACCTTATAAAGAAGATTACTCCGATGGGTAGGGCGGGGATATACTTAAAGATTACTTTTGTTGTGGGGTCCACCAATGATTATGCCATCGTACGAATATTCCCTATGAAAACGAATATTCCCCGACCAATCGAATATTCCCCGACACAACGAATAACAACTTGTTTACTTTGTAAAAATTTCAAATATCACCCTTAACATTAACCTTTTCTCAATTTAACCATTTACTAAATAAAATAATAATTTTAAGAAAATTGAATACTTCCATTTCATAAAATTCGGGGTCTCACATTAAGTATTTTAATGATAATTTATGACATAATCATGTTATAACATGAGATTTATCTAAACAATGTTACAATGATGGACAGTTTTTGATAAACATTCTCAATAGACCGTCACTTGCACAATAGTTGGCATCATTTATCAGTCACCCTTTGGCTTAAGGTTTAACTGGTTATTGAAATTTTGAACATTTGTCAGAATAATGTTATGAGTTGCATACAAATTGCCATAAAAATGTCAATAAATAAAATTACATGTCTACACAAATTGTCTTGTAACGGATCAAGAGTAGCTTATTTTCCATGAACATCTCTGTAGATCTATACAACTCGGTGCAAGTCAAGTCCTAATATTATCTTCACAGTCCCAATGTTGTTAGGTATGCAGGACTGGTTATCATGAAGTTAATTTTGGTCAATTGACCAATACAGTATCTGTAAGACCCCAACTTTTATTAATAAAAAATAATTTTCTCGAAATATATTTTTGAATATTATGATGTGGATTTAATATAATGTTATAGCTGTGGGTAATATTTATAAATTTTGCAAAGTAAACAAGTGGTTATATAATATTCGATTGGTCGGGGAATATTCATTTTAACAGAGAATATTCGTACGACGACACAATCATTGGTGGACCCCACAACGGAAGTATTGTCATAGTTAAAAAATGACAGAATTATCTTTTTATAAAAATAACGGTGAAAGTTTTATCGTTAAACTGTTGAACTACCTGGTAGTAAAAGTACAGTAATACGCGTGGTTGCATAGTAGCATACGGTATTGATTATTGATGCTTACGTGAGAAGTCACTCAGTTATACTCAATTATTGCTACAGTAATTGCTGCATCATATCTCTCATATTATTAATTCGATTATTGTCACAGTATCATCTGCATAATATGATATATTATTAAATCAATAATTGAGGCGACAAAGTTATTCATATTATTAAATTGCAATATGTATAATGTCTAGAAGTTCTGTCAAAGAGAGGTTTGGTCATCTAATTGCACGCCAATAAGGAGAAATCCTTTTCGGAAAGCCCCCTCTTTCCTGGGAACGACATGGTTGTTAAATATTATGAGTTATAATATTAATGATGAATAAGTTCGTGTTGATTAAAGATGGAATTGATAGTTCTATTGTGTGGGAATTATTAGTGTTAGTGGAAATCGACATTTATTTCGATATTAATTGATGTCTGGAAGTTATACTGACCTGTCGGGTAATTAATCAGATAAATGAACAATTAATTGCTATTAATTCACATGATTATAACTATTTGTTTATATGTATGTACTGTTGATTCACATTCATTTACTAATAGGGGAGTTGGTGCAAGATTAATAATACTTGCATGACTAAGTTAAAAATGAAGGTATAGATGGAGGTACTATACTATAATTCGTATTTTCACATGTCTAGAACTATTGATTCACATGATTTATTATTGATTCACATTATTTACTATTAGGGGAGGTGGTGCAAGTTTGATAATACTTGCAGGACAAAATTAAAAATAAAGAAAAAGAGGAAGGTATTATACTGTAATATTTCAAGCCCCAAAACGTGCAATTATCAAAACTATATTTTCCTATAAATAGAAGCTCATTCTTCCTTCATTTCTCACCAATTCACTAAAGCTATAGAACAATTAATATAGAGAGAAATTATAGAGAGAAAGAAGAAGAGAAGTCTGCTACCTCTTTACTCCAGTATCCAGTTTCTTTCTAAGGTAAGGGGTATTATTTCTTTCGTATTCATGAAGAGAGCTTCTGTTATTCCATTCTTTATTATTATATTGGAATAACTTGTCTATGCAAAGTACCGCATACATGGTAAAATTCTTCTGTTATTCCATTCTTTATTATTATGTTGGAATAACCTGTCTATGCGAAGTACAACATACATGGTGAAATTCTTCTGTTATTCCATTCTTTATTATTCTGTTGGAATATCCTGTCTGCGCGGATTACGCTAGACCTGGTTCCATTCTTTATTATTCTGTTGGAATAATGTGACGCCCCCAAATCCGGGTACTTGAAACCTGAACTCGGTGCTTTACGATACCATTTCTATGAGCGTAATTAATACTAATAATAATAACAATAATATAAATATGAAGCTTAATTTATAAACATCAAAGTCTAATCCCAAGTACGTAACCTTTACTACAATACATTACATGATAGATAATAAATATCATTGTTTTAATAATGTCTAACTATTACAAGAGATAACATAATCATATTCTGCTTGCTTTCCTTTTCACCTGTTCTTGTCTAAACCTTCAGGTTGATCACGCTTAGCTGAAAACATTTAAATTTAAAGCAAGAATGAGCATTTGATTGCCCAACAAGTAATATTAACTATAAATATAATTAGCTGAAAGAATTAAATGTTTCTTCGTACACCACTTCTACAACGAATTAATAGTTGTGAAGTAAACTGAACTGATAATAATAACATAATAATTCTATGTTAACTTTTTGAAACTACGTGTTGACTATATATATATATATTATATAGGGTTAGTTGACATACTATAAACATTGTTTTCAATTTTTGAATAGGTTTAGCAGAACATCATCCGCAAACCGTCATGACTGAAAGGGTTCAAAATATCATTGAGAATATTCTGTAATTCACTGGGAGCATTTTTTAGGCCAAAGGCCTGGACATTCCATTCATATTGACCAAATGGGAGTAATGAATGCGGTTTTGTACCTATCTTCTGGGTGGATTACAACTTGCCAGAAACCAGATTTAAGGTCGAATTTACTGAAGACAGTGGAGTTACTTAAATGGTTAATGAGGTCGTCTTTATTAGGTAAATGGTACTTAATTCATTCTAAGACTTTGTTTAATGGCTTGTAATTGATCACTAGACGGGGAACACCTCTCACATTTTCTGCTTCATTATTAACATAAAAGGCGGGACATGACCAGGGGGATTTACTATGTTTGATTAATCCTTTACTAAGCATATCATTAATCTCCTTTTTATATAACTCTATTTGTTCATGATTCATTTGTATTGGCCTGGCCTTAGTAGGAATCAGGTGCTCTTTGAATTCCTTAGCATAAGGGAGCCTTACAACATGTTTCTTCCGATGCCAAAAGGCATTAGGAGAATCAGAACAAAGGTTGTCCTTTAAATAAGTTTTTAACTCATCAATTTTTTCTTGAACTTCCTTAATCTGAAGTTGTTCTTCGACATGTTTGTACTTAATTTCTTCCTTTAAGAAATTCAAATGGGTGGATTTACAATTCAATAGATTTAGTGATTTAGAAATAGACTCTTCTTGAATAAATTTTAAATCTCTTTCTTTTGGTTTAATAAGAAATCTAAATGTTATTTTCTTTCCTAAATGTTTACAACTTAATCCTTCATTACTGGTAGTAAAAGGGTAAAGTAAATATATAAATGGTAACCCTAAGATGATCTTATCAGTAAGATTGCGGATTAAAACAAATGATGTTATAAAACACATATTATCTTGACAGATATGAACATTAGACAATTTATATTTTATTTCCATTTGACTACCATTGGCTGAATATAATTTTTCATTAGTTTTCTTATAATATTTGGTTGGGATTAGGCCTTCTTGGATACAGTTTAAATCTGTGCCGGTGTCAACTAGGGCAGAAAGTTGTATTGAAAAGGTTTTATCAACAACCAAGTTGATAGAGATATACTATTTTTGAATGGTAATATCTTTAATTCTTTTAAGTGAAAGACCTTGAACAAAAAGATCAGGTTCTTCCTTAGTACCGGATGACTCAGGCTCATCGTGATCTTCATCACTAGAGGAGGAATCTTGGACATGAAGATTGAATTTTTTGTCTTCAAAATCTTTTCTTAAATTAGAGACTTCTAATTTTAGGTTAGAAATTTCTTTTTTCAGTTTATTGACTTCTTGATTTAGTTCTGGAAGGGTAACTTCCTTTACCGGAGTTTTAAATCGCTCTAGAGTTTTATTAAGACTAAATACTGGTTTTCCTTTAGCTTTAATAATCTTATCTCTAACTCTGTTATCTTTGGTTAATAAATCTTTTAACTTCTTAGTGTATTGAGATTTTAACTCTGGGTCAGAAATTTTACTAATTAACAAAGAACTTTCTTCATCTTCTTTGGTAATTACACTAACTCTTTTATTGCAACACTTCTCATTGCAGTTGTCAGCACAAATAGTGACTTCGTCATTCTCACTATCTGTTTCGTGGTTACTAGTACTGTTATTAGAAGAATAAGGAATATCAGAACCTTCATCATTACTGACGTCGTTCTCTATCCTCATTAATTCTAATAATTGCTCAGTATCTTCACTTGAAATATTTAATTGAGATAATTTCTTTTTAATTTTACACTCATTTTTGTAGTGTCCCTTCTGTCCATAATTGTGGCAAACAATTTTACTTTTATCAAATTTCTTTGATGATTTTTTATTGTATTTTTTATTTGTGGGTTTGGGTTTACTATAAAATTCTTCTTGATTTTTATCTTTTCTATGACTGCGTCTTTGTTTGTGACGTTTGTTATGGTGATCAATATGTTTATGCAGGTGCTTCCTTTTAGAGGGAGCAACTAGTGGTAAACCATATTGTTCACAGAACGTGCCTAACTCGTATTTCGCTTTTTTCTTATCTTTACTAGCTTATTTGGCTAATTTAAAATCAATACACATTTTTAATCCAATTTTTTTGGATATAACTGATTATGTCACCATAAGTTAGGTTATCATAATAGATATATCCTAAATTTTTGCTTAACTCTTCACGAACTTTATGTGCGAATAATGAAGGTAAACCATTAACGAATTTTTCTTTCCAGAATGGTTTGTTACTATCAGTTCGCATCATAACTCTGGAGGTAAACACATCTTTATAACACCTAAAATCACTTAGGGTAGGACAAGTGAGGTTACTTAACTGGTCATGAATTCTCTTAGTAATATTACTGGGAGTACCAACAAAATGTTTAATAATGGTAAAAATTAAAGTATTAACACCATCTGGCGAACCAATACCAATATCTTCATCAAAGATGGGATTGCCGTCATCGTCTAACTGGACAGCATGAATTATTGATAATCTAGTATCATCAGTGAGATGTTTTTCCCACCAAGATCTGAGAATACCAGTGAATCCACTAGCTAATAACTCAACAATATCTGGCTGAGATAGGTTGTTGAATTTAGTTATATAACTATTTGCTACCATAGACATGTGATTTAACTTGTTTAATATCTCTTTCTCACTAAATCCATCAATATTCCATTCATAAATCTTATTAGATGACACAGAAAACTGTTTATCTAGATTTCTCTCTTCGAACTGTAGATCTGGAGGAGTAGGTCTAGAATACCAGTTTCTGGTTATACTAGTGTTCTTGACTGTTAATTTATTTAACTGATCAATAAAGTCTGGTATTGAATCAGTATCAGAATGATCTGACTGACTATTGGTTTAAATATTAGTTTTAACTTGATCAATAGTATCAATAGTGCTGCTTGAACTGGGTTCAGTTTTTAATTTTTTAAATAACTTATCAATTGAACGGACAAGTTCGCTATCATCATTAGGCAGACCTAATTTACTTCTACTTTCTGGTAATTTTATTAAAGGATGTTCAATTTTTGAATTGGGGTTTTTAATAGTGGTTTTTTCAAATTTTTCTTCAATTCTATCCAGCTGCCTTCCTATGGTTACTAGATATTGATTACTAAAATATAATTGTTCAGTAATTTTTTTTATCATCTTTGTTACCATCTGAAATCTCGAAGGGACTAGCAACAACAGATGTATTTTTAACTGGAATTAGCACAGTTTCTAATGGTGGGTGACTAGAAGAATTTTTTGAGCTATCTTCTCTTGTCCATTGAGTTTTAGTAATAACACTACATTTACCTTGATATTGATCATACCAATCGTAAAAGTTAATTTTTATTTTTTCATTGTTAATAAAACGTTTCCATCTATTAACTACTTTATCACGTTCTTTTTCAGAAGGGTGATTGGAACGAATCAAATGTCTTTTTTCTTTATTAGATTTGGAATTAAAATCTTTTACAAGATTATCCCAATCTAAGATGAATTCCTTTTTAATGACTCTTAATTGATTATTAATAGGAATTTCGAAATCTGACTGATTTGGAAATTCAGAAGAAGTAGGAGAAGAGGATTCTTCTTCTACAGGGTCATTACGTGCATAGCAAGGGTGACTAGCTTGACCTTGATTAAGGATTCCCTTTAATTTAATATCCCTAACTGAAGGATTACTGAGTACTTCAGTATCTCTTCGAGTGTGAAATGAAGGAGCTGAAGAACTAGTAAAATCTTCTATAATAATTGGTCTCCTAGTACGCTCAAAACTTATTTTGACCGTTCCATCAGAAAATTGTCTAACATTTTCAATATTTAACAGATTGTTAACTACAGGCTGTTGTGGTATTTCATTGGGTAAAGTCCATTGACTAGGTAATGTAATATCTTTATAGAGGATGGTTCTCGGGATCTGAATATTAGCATCACTAGTTGAACTTTGAATTAAAACGATTTGATCCTTAGGACTTTTATTGAGAGCATGAACGTTTAAATTTTTTTTCATGGTCTTATAATAAATCCTGTAAATCAAAGCTATGGGTTGAGAACCCTCAATCATATGAGTGATCTCACCAGACGTTTTAATGTTTAATGTTAAAGCTTTTAATAAATGTTGATCACTTAGACTTAAAGTGAAATCAGGAAAGCAATTAAAATGGATAGGTCCATTGTGCAGACTTGACTCCATAGCACCTATCATACTAGGATAATAATTCAGGAATCTAGCATCTCTAAGACAGAGGTAGATGCTTGAATTAATTCCCTTAATGTTCAATGGTTTAACTGCAACTTGAACTAGCCCGATGTGAATAAAATTATAACCTTTCTTCCTATGTTTTTTAATGACATCATGGGATAAAAGACTACAATTTTCATATTCTTTATTAATTGCATAAATCTTTTCTACAGTTTTAACATTATAATCAGTTTTGAAATTATCAAAAAATGTTGTCTGGTAAATTTCCTTAGGGGAAACCCTAGGTATGTTCCAATTGTGTAAAGCTTGACTGATATTTTCATAACTGTGTGTTTCTTGGTTAACTATGTCCGGAACAGGAGGCAAAGTCGTCTGGTTGCTAGTTGAAGAATTAGACCTGAATAATCTACTTATCTTTTACTATTTTCAAAATAATTTTTATTCATTATTCTTCCATTCATAACCTCTTACCTTAGACAGACTCATACCTATGTTCTTTACCCGACACTGCTCACCCAAGAGACTTACAAAAGGTAGACACGAACAAAGTGGACTGAAGTAAGTTAGGCGACTTCGGAACAGGAATAAAACAGAAATTTTGAAATTAGTAAAAATGGATGAACAAAATACTAGATCTTTCTGGCAACTAGAACAGAACAACTTGGCTTTGATACCATTTGGGGGCGGAAGCATATAATCAAAAGAGAAGTATAAAGAACAGAGAAGTGCATATTGATGGATCACACAAATTGATTACTAAATAAAAACAATTTTATTGATAATTAAAGATATATACAAGTAAACTAACAATTAATTTGACTTACAATTTAGAACATTTAAGAAGAAGAGAAGAGGGGGTTAAGTAGGCTAAACAGTAGTAGAAACCTAAGATTCATCTGAGAAGGAACTCAGAGTCTTACTAAGTTTCGAAGTCTACCTGACTAAATAAGTTCAGATTCCTTTTATAGAATAAGGAAAGAACTATTACAAAGTTAATATTACAAAAGTAAATGATTACAGACAACTTTTACTATTGATGAACAGTGCTACAGTGCTGACTTTTTTTACTATTCATGGACGCTTTCGGCAACTTTTGACGAAGAGGCCGGCAACTTTTGACTCAGCAGATGCTTTCGATGGAAAAGAAAGAGCATCTTTTGACTTTAAAGGCTGCTAGGACAGGTGAACATGACTGGAGCTGCTTTCGGTGAAAAAGTAGATTCTTTGACTGAATGGCTGCACGGACAGGCGCATGTGACTGGAAAGTCAGGTAAATGGGTCCTGAGCATCCTGTAGATTAATGGTGCCATATGGATCATAATCACCATCATCAGCTACAAACTGGCTGACTGAATCACTCTGAGAGGAAGAAGAATGAACAGAAGCTTCCTCATGTAAGGCTTCGTTAATTCTTTTGTTAAGTGCCTGGGCAATTATTATTAACTCTTTACTGGAGCAGTCTTTGAAATTTGAAATGCTACGGGAACACGTTGAACCAGTAGGACTGACATTGAATTTCTTTGACTTAGACTTTTTGGGTTTTGACTCTTTTAACTGATTGGAAGGTTCTTTGGATGAAACTGGAAGAACCTTGAGAGGAGTGGTGGGAAACTCTAACTGGACTTGACTAACAATTCTATTAACATCAAATTTATCCCACCATTTAATGAAAAACTGACGGGAAAGAAGGGGAAATGGCTCTAATGTAGAAGTTACTAAGAACTGAGGATCTTTTACTTTAGTTGGGGGTACAATGTTATACTGCCATTTAAGAATCCAGGGAATCTTATACTTACTAACAAATTGAAGAACGATAGGGACACCATCATTTTTAGGATTGTGTTTACTGCAGAAATGGTTAAGTTGAACTTTTAGTGTTTCGGGAAGGAGGTCATAAGTGGATCCAAACCTTATCCACCAGTGAAAGAACCAGTAGGGGAATTGACTCTTGAATTTATGGTCAAATTGAAAGAACCGTGAATGACTGTGAGGCTCATTTTGGAAAAGGAAAATTTTATACCATGCTTCTATATAATCATAATAACAATAAGAGTTATCTTGATTAGATAGCTGCATAAGATCTGAAGGATGTTTTCCCCAATCTGCAATCGAAATGAAATGTTTAACATACAAAGAATGATAAAGAACTTTGGTTTTGTCATTATTGTCATAAATAGGTTTAATGAAGATTGAATCAGTTTCAAGTAAGATATCCTTATAATACACAAGGGACTTATAAGGAGCAATGGGCTGGAAATGCCATCCAGAGGGAAAGATCTGGGTTACTAATTTGTTTGGGTCTTCAACAGGTTTCATATGAGGTTCAATATGAAACAGGTGAGAGGTCCATTTGAGCATATACTCAGCAGGAGGATGACTGGGGTTTGAACTGGAGGCTTTTAACTGGCTGGTAAAAGGGTCAACTGGGATTGGGTTACTGACTAAGGCCGAATTGTAAGGCTTGGGAATCGTACCAAGACCGGTAAACTTGTTGGTGGTTTGATAACTTAAAATATTTTTAATTCATTTATATCCTTTTTAAATGATTTTTAAATTAATAAAACCATTTTAAAACTATTTATTTAATGTAATTATTAAATAAATTTAATATCCTTAATATTACATTATTATCAGTAATATTGATTTATTAATGAAATTATCCTTTAAATATTAAAAGTTATGTTTTATAACTTAAAATATCTTTAAACATTTTATTTTTATTTAAAATAATTTCTCTAATATTAAAATCATTTTTATATAACTTTATTTAATATAAATATTAAATAAATCTAATATCCTTAATATTAAAATATTAATATTTTTCATATCAAAAGTTATATTTTATAACTTTAAAATATTTTTATAATCTCTAAATCATTTTTATATAAATTTTAAATCATTAATTATATTTTTCATCATTTATTTAATATATTTATTAACTAACTTAATCATCATT
This sequence comes from Panax japonicus, assembly GCA_020205505.1. Classification (NCBI taxonomy): domain Eukaryota; kingdom Viridiplantae; phylum Streptophyta; class Magnoliopsida; order Apiales; family Araliaceae; genus Panax; species Panax japonicus. Next base: position 25,349,625 of record CM035092.1, on the reverse strand, counting down.
AGTATCTAATTATTAATAAAAATTATCACAAAATATTAAAAGTTATAGAAAATAACTTAAAATATATTTTTATATCATAACCAATTTTTAAATGATTTTTCATGTATTAAAATCATTTTTAAATAATTTATTTAATATTATACTTAAATAAATTAAATACCTTTTATATTCCAAAAATATTAAATATTTATGAAATATACTTAAAATAATTAAAAACTAATTTTCAGACTTTAAAATAATATTTAGTAAATTAATTTGTAATTTTAATAATTTAAAACTATTTTTTTTCTATTTTTAATCATTTTCCAGAATTTTGTAAAATAAAATTATTAATAACCGTCGCTATAGGCTATAGCGACACTTATCTGTCATGTTAGGTGTTCTTGGCCTCAAGAACACTGACAAGTCAGTGGTCGAGGTGCCCTGTTTGACCGAGTCTAATTCTTATCTCGAAATGTTTTTGGGTCATGTAAAATATTTTTCATGTAGTGTTTATGTAACTCTACAATTAACAATCAAAATCCAGGTCATAACATACAACATCATGAAAATCTAGCCATTCAAACATCCTGTCAGGCGTTTCTGGGTTTTCCCAGAAACCCAGAAATTCGAGTCCCTTGTTTCGTGCTCCATTTACGCTAGGTTCCAGCCTTGCTTCATGTGATATAACGATTTATACTTATAGAGTACATGTCAGGGAACAATAAAACAACATCAGATCATAATATTATCAACACAATCAAGATCTATAGGCCGGTCAAAGTACCCTCCTGGAACTGTTCTTGAACATTTCTGGGTTTCCCAGAAAAGTTCTTGAACAGTTTCGTCTAGCTAAGTTTGACCATCATTCAGATCGATTCTGTTAAGTATATAGGTGATATAAAAGCTTTAACATGTATTCTTCATGTCGGTCTACAACTACAAAACAACAACATGGCAAAACAACTTAAACATAGCAAGATCCAAGCCCTACAAAAACACTGTCAGAGGTTTCTGGGCTTCAAGAACAGCCGGTCAATGCCGGTCAACCCACTTTGACGTTAAATAACTTTTAATCTACAACAGATATGACCATGATTCAAGTTACAAATTAAAGATCGCCTAATAGACTACAAGTACAAACTTTCAAAACACAAAAACACATAATAGATTGAGATCTATGGGGCCTGACATTCACTGTCAGACCCTTATTTTTACGATTTCCAAATTTTTGAAAAACTTAATTTTGATCACTTTGATGTTATGGATCTAACAAATACCAACCCATATCAACTATATGGACTACAAATAACATGTTTTAACAATAAATCATAACATCTAACACAAGATCAAAAGTCAAATTTCTAAATTAGGCTTTACCTCTTTATGATCAAATTCTGATTTCTATGCTTCTGATTTGATGTTAGTGTTCGTGGGGCTTTATTTGGGACTGATATAACACTATAATTTCGTGGGGTTGGTCTTGAGAAAGTATGGCTAGGTATAAGTGAATAATTTAGGCCAAAAATGAGCACATTCTCTCTCTTAAATCTAGCAAATCATGTATGCAATGTATGGGATGGCTGATCATGTGATGTGTTATAGATTGTAGGCTCATAGGTAGGTCTAGGGTAGGGTGGCTGCAGATTTTGCAAGGATTTGGCTAGCAATAATTCAACTAATGGGACAAAAAGGGCACTTTGGTAATTTTGCTTATAATCTCAAGGGTATTCTTGTCCAAGGTGCTTAAATCTAGGGTTAAATCACTAGATTTTAAGTCTTAAAATTTTCCAAATAATTTCTAGGGTTTGAAAAATTAAAATTAAAATGTAATAAAATTTTAATTAAAACTCACTAATTTAAAATTAGGGTTTTTAAATTAGGGTTCCTTAATATCATTAGGTTTCCCAAATTAATAATTAGGGTTTCCTAATTATCATTATAATTTACTAAAACAATAATTAGGGTTTCTAATTTTAGCACTTTAGGGTTTTAAAATAATAATTAGGGTTTCACCTAATTAGGAAAATTCTATAATACACAGTAAAATTTATATAACACAATTACTACACAGTCTCGAACTCATAACTGAGTTTAACAATTAGGGTTTTAAAAACACGATATAAGGCTTATGACATTATTTACCATATTTGGCCCACCATTATTAGTCTACAGATATACAGTACATATCTATAGCACTGAAAAATCAAAATATAATTAATATTATATTATTATTCTCATCCCTTGATAAAAATCCAAATTTAGGGTTGGATTCCATATCTGATTTATCCTTCATATACAACATTAAGTTAAAACAATTAACTTAAATATTCTGAACAATTCATATAATAAAATATTTATCATTATAATTCTAATAATCATTTTATATATTATTTAAATAATATAAAATCATGTTTTCATGGAAAATAATTAATAAAAACATTTCTGCTTACAAAAATTAATTACTATAAGAATATAATTTGTAATGATTAATAATTTTAAAATAAAATTATTTGAAATTATTCATGTAATAAATAAATTTTATTTATCACATATATACATACACATTACCTGGCACATATTCCCATTATTAAAATAAAAAAAATTATATGTAAATTTCTCATTTATTTATATAGAAAATATCGGGTTATTACATTTACCCTCCCTTATAAGGATTTTATCCCCGGAATTACCGTTTAAAAACCTATACATACAAGGGTACATAGCATACACAATCATTGTAAGTAGACCTCGATCATAATTGATCGAACTGATCTTTAACTATTCAACATAAAGTTCGTCTATCTGACTCAACATAAATTTGATTTCTAAAAGAACTAAAATTCCTCTTTCAAAATTTTATTTATAAAATAATTTACTATATATATAAGAAAATAAATAATATATATATAAATTTGTTCGAATAATACCTGGAGTTGCATCCTCGGCTGCTATCGAATCTTGAACATTCATATTGAAGACTCCTGCGATTGGTTCTGTTGGTTTGTTTGTTGAAGTTGGTTCCGCTATCGCTAGAGTCCCGCTGCCTTTACCAATATTCGCACTCCCTGTATCTCTTCCCCTTTTTGTACAATCCTTCACCTTATGCTCTGTTGACCCACACATAAAACACCCTTTATTCATCCTTGAATTGGGGCAGTTGGGAGAGATATGATCCTCCTGCCCACACTTGTAACACACAAACTTTCCCTTAAGGCACATTTCCGAGTGATTCTTTCCGTAATTCCCACACTGCGCAACCTGTTTCTTTGCACCTCCTGGCCTATTTCTGGAATTCCCGAAATTTTCCCCTTTCCTTTTTCCAGTCCTACCAACACTACTCCCTTCTCCGTCTCTAGCTTGATTTGTCTCTCACCAAAAATTTGCCTCCCCTTTCATTGTATAGGTGACAACAGCTGTCTTTTGCCCCTCCGTTACCCTAGCTGTCACAAACACTTCTACAGGGTCAGTTGATCCTCTAAATCCTGGCGATTCAATTGTCTTGAAGTCTTTGAAGTTTATCAATCGATTGTCTGCTTGATTTCCTATGGCTGGTAATCCTTTCTGCATAGCTTGAGTGTCCATATTCGCCAAATTTTGTGTCAGATCTGGTTGTCCTCCAGCTCTGTCGGCAGATTCTTCTGCCTTTTGGTTTCGTTTTCGTCTTGACGGCATTATCTGATTAAATAAAATCATATTTATCTAACTATTCTCATAATACTTTTCATAGCATAACACACACTGCTTTAAACATCAGCTATCCCTTTGTGACACAAAATTCGGGAATCGTATTCATTCCTTATTAAATTGTGGAAATGATCTGTCTACGTGGATTACCGCATGGCGGGTGAAAATCCATTTTCAGTTTCATATATTCTATGATACTCATTTGGTTAAAGTTTTAGCTTCTATACTCCATGAAATTAGTAGAATATCCTGGATATTTGCACTTCATCCGGTATCTTTTCATGAAAATATTCTTCTGAGCATTCTTGAATTTTACTCCACAAAGCAGTATCATGTTGACAATTTGGACGTAATTGATTTCAAGATAAATTAACTTATAAATCTTTAAAATTTATTCTTGAACTTGTTTTTTTGAATTATTATGTCATTGTCATCATCCTCATGCTTATATTGTGATGAAAGTCATCTTTAGCTTACGTGCATAGATGGACTTGGTATTATTATGACCAGGGATTATTCGGTGTAATTATGACCTGTAATGTTATAAATGATGTGGTAAAAGTCCTCAGTAGCATGTTGATAGACACATAATTCATACATTTAATTATCCCTAATTTTGTCCTTTTAATTATATTAGTTTATTAAATTAATATGTTTTATTTTATTTTGTAGGATTTAATGTTTGTTGCAATAAAGTCAAAATCTTGGCGATCAAGCGATATTTAATGCTCTTATTCATATAAGGAATGTCCAAGAAGAATCCTATAAGGAGAAGGAAAGAGGTGGAACAATCTTAGTGTGCAAGTCAAATCCAACAAGAGAAAAAAAAGTCTATCTAGAAGATCTTTTTGAGAAGTTGATTGCTACTAGGAAGTTGAATCCTACATGGAAAGGGAACCAAAGTGTCCAAGTTCAATGAATCTAAATTAGGGTTCAAAGTTATTTTCCCTATAAATAGGCCTTTTGTTTTAGAGAGAAAGGCACCACTTGTTATTTTCTTTTTCTCAGTTTTTCACTAGTCTAGGAAGGAGTAAGATATTTAGAGTTTGTCCTTTCTCTTATTCCAATCAGTTGTGGTAATACTTTCAGGGAGTATTTGTCACTTTCTTTTATTTATATAATAGAAATTTTCTTTTTAATTGTTGTTCTTATTTCATGCGAATAGTAGTACTAATATTATTTGTTTTTATTTTTAATTTCATGGCTAGCTAAATTTCTAATACCTAGGATTATGATGAAACTAAGTATTTTCATAAAAGTATTTTCTTTCCTTTCCAAAATTAATACCTAATTATTCTCACCTTCATATTTTCCTCTGCATAAATTGCATATGATTTTTATATTGATTGCGAGGTTTTGATAAGTTATAGTTAATCTGTGAATTTTTCATAACTTATGCCTGCCCATATTAATTATATGAATCATTATTTTTAAAGGGAAGGGGAAATATTTTGGGAATTGATTTAGGAAATAAGAAATTATTTATTATGTTAATATTTGGTGGATTCTAATTCCTAGGTATCTTTTCTCATTAATAGTTTTCGTCATTAATTAATAGTTTGCATAATTTAGTTAAAAAATCTTCTCCACCATTTTTGTTTCTAATTTGCCTAAAATATTAATTAAGGATATATTAAAGAATTAATCTAGTCTCTGTGGGTTTGACCTGTACTTGCCAGTTCTTCAATTCGACACTGTGCACTTGCAGTTACATATTTTATCACATCAAGTTTTTGGCGCCGTTTCCGGGGACTAGAATTAATTTTTATTTATTCCTTAATTTTTATTTATTCGAATTAGTTTTAACTCATTTTTTTTCAGGATTATTGAAGCGGATCGAAGAAGCGAAAAGATAAAGATTTTGTTGTTGCGCTTTCTTCAGTACTTCGTATCTCCATATATTTTTTTTTGAAATAAAAAAAATAGTAGCTTAGTTTTTTTTATATATATATTTTTTATTTGTCGCATTCATGAATTCACTCACGTAGAGCACATCCTGTTAGGTTTTATTTTTTATTTTTTGTCAAATATAAACTGTGGTGATTATTGGAGGATTGAGGTACGTCAAAATTTCTCCTTCTTTTGTAATTCACATAGTTTTAGGACATTTTATTTGTTTATAGTTTTTTTTATTTGTTCATTTTTATCTTTAATCTAACATTAAGGGCACAACCTATAACAAGATAAGGTGGGGATTTCATCACCTTTCCTTGGCCCACAAACAACCCAATTTGCATTTTGCATAACCATGACCTAATAAAATCAAGTAGACGTTGACCCCTAGGACTCTCGAGCTCAATTAGGACAAGAAACCCTAGGAGGAGTCTGAATTTTAAATTAATCAAACTACTGGTCTCTAGGCAAGTGGTTCAAAAGGTATACGCCTAAAGATTGTGTGGTTATTCAATTAGCCACCGTTTCTAGGGAGAGAGTCCCACCTTTCTTACACTTACCTGGCTAGTGGTGTGATTAATTTCGAATTTGGTGGACCTTGCGGTGTAACTTGGAACAGTTAGGAGATGTCTAGATTTTATTTTGGTTGACCTTAGAAGTAAATTTATTTTTATTTACTTTTTTCTTTTTTTTTGTTTTTTTGTGCTTATCTGATTATTTGTTAATTAGTGTATGCAAAAACTGTGGATTAGGACCGAAACATCCCGATTAGTGAAAAAACTTGATTTTTTGGATTTCACTTTAAAAGATCTCATTTTAACAAAAATGGAGGGCTCCCAAAATGTTTCTTTAAGGGATCGATGTTATCCTTCCCGCTCTGCCCAACCTTCATGTATTAGTCTACCATCGGTAACTGGTAACAATTTTGAACTTAAGCCACATTTTATAAATATGTTACCTAGGTTTACGGGGATAGAAGATGCATATTTATTTATTCAGGAATTTGAGGAAGTTTGTGCCTTAATTAAAATTTAACAATTGTCTGATGACTCAATTAGGCTAAGATTTATAACATTTGCTTTAAAAGATAGTGCTAAAAAGTGGTTATATAGCCTACCAAATAATTCCATATCAACTTGGGAGGGATTTGTCGTTACATTTCTAAAAAAATATTTTCCAAATCATAAAACTTCTAAAATTAGCACTGCAATTCATCAATTTTGCCAACTTGAAAAAGAGTCCTTTTGGAAATATTTTGATAGATTTAAAAATTGTTATCCCAGTGCCCACACCACAGAATTGAGAAATGGAGATTGTGTCAAATTGCTTACGAAGGTTTAGACTGTCCCACTAAAACAATGTTAGAGTCAATGTGTCAAGGGGATTTTTTGAATAATGACGAGGAAAAGGCTTGGGAGTTTTTAGAAGACTTAGTAGAAAAAACCATGCAATGGGAAACCACCCGAGAGACAGATAAACCTAATTCATCTAGGGGTGTTCATACAATTGACAATTCAATTGCTACAGAAGTTAAGTTGGCTGGTGTACTTAAAAGACTAGATGATTTAGAAACTAGGGGACAATCACACGTGAACCAAGTCTCAAGACCAACACCTTTGTGTCTAAAGTGTAATTCACCAAGCCATGTGATTGAGGAATGTCCTAGAGTCATGCCCCAATTTGAAGAATATGAACAAGTCAATGCAATGTTTCAACGACCTAGGAATGACCCATTTGCACCCACTTATAATCCTAGTTGGAGGAATCATCCTAATTTTGCATGGAACCAAGGACCCTACCCAAATAATTCTTCAAATCAGGTCAACCAGTCTCTAAATTAATCTTTTCAACCTTACCAAAAGTCAAATCCTGGTCCGTACCAAAATTCAAATCCAGCACCTCAATATCCACCAGGTTTTTCTAATGAAAGTGAGAAGAGACTTAGCACCTTAGAAAAGAGTGTGGAAACTTTAATAAAATCTCAGCAAAGCACTAACCAAGCCATTTCTCGCTTAGAGATCCAAATGAGTCAATTGGCCACTGCAGTTAGTGAAAGAGAGAAGGGTAAACTTCCTAGTCAACCCGAGACCAATCCAAAATTTCCAGTCACTACTCAAAAATCTTATCATGTTAATTCACTTGAAAATAACCAAGTCAATCATGTGAATTCTGTAATCTCTTTAGGGTCTAGAAATTATTTTAACAATCATGCTGGAATTAATAATGAAGACGAGAAAAAATTAAATGTTGAATCTAACGATCCATCTTCAAAGTCAACCAAGTCTGAAAATCCCACAAACTCTGAGTCAGTAGGCCCACCCACCAATCATGTTTCAAAACATGATTCAACCACACCTTATGAGTCAACTGAAAAAGTCTTCAAACCAAAAGCCCCATTCCCTCAAAGACTTATTTCAAACAAGCAGTCAGCCTAGTTGGACAAAATTCTAGAAGTGTTCAAACAAGTGAAAATTAACATTCCTCTTCTAGATGCCATTCAACAAGTTCCCTCATATGCTAAATGTCTAAAAGATTTGTGCACACATAAAAGAACTCGGTTGTTCCTAAGAAAGCCTTTCTAACAGCCTATGTGAGTTCTATCTTGTCATGTCAAGTGCCTGTGAAATATAAGGACCCCGGTTGTCCTACTATTTCATACATTATAGGTGACACATTAATTGAAAAAGCTTTTCTTGATCTAGGAGCTAGTGTGAACCTATTACCATTTTCCGTGTACGAAACCTTAGGCTTAGGAGAGTTGAAAAAGACAAGTGTCACACTCTAACTAGCTGACCATTCCATTAAAGTGCCAAAAGGAATAGTTGAAGATGTACTTATTAAGGTTGGTGATTTTTTCTTCCCTGTTGACTTTGTTGTCCTTGAAACCCAGTCTGTTGTCAATCCCAAGGGTCAAATTCCTCTAATTTTAGGTAGACCATTTCTAGCAACTTCTAATGCGTTAATCAACTGTAGAAATGGACTAATGAAATTGACATTTGGAAACATGACAATTGATTTAAATGTGGGAAAGCAACCTTGTGATTTTTATGACCAACCCGTTGAAGTGAACATGATTCAGGACATGTCCGACAATGAACTTATAGGAGAAGACACAATTTTTAATTTTTGTCTAAATCATTTTGGTCAAAATTGGGATGAAACAGAATATATAAATGAGGTTAATGAAATGCTAGAGTCATCAACATCAATGTCTTACTCTAAATGGGAACCCAAGACTGAGCCATTGTTGCAATCTTCAGAACTTCTTGAAAAGAGTCCACCAGAGTTAGAACTCAAACCTCTGCCTGATAATCTTAAATATGCCTATTTAGGTCCCTCCAAAACTCTTCCTGTAATCATTGCTTCCGATTTAACAAACACACATGAGGAAGAGTTATTGACCATCTTGAGAGAAAACAAGGAAGCCATAGGATGGAGTATAACTGATATTAAGGGGATCAGTCCAACCATTGTCCAACATAGGATCCATTTAATAGATGATGCTAAACCTGTGAGAGACCCACAAAGACTGTTAAACCTGGTTCTAAAAGCGGTTGTTAAGAAAGAAATTCTTAAGTGTCTAGATAACGGGATCATTTATCCCATTTCTGATAGCTCGTTGGTAAGTCCTGTTCAGGTGGTACCTAAAAAGTCTGGCTTAACGGTGGTTCAAAATGAAGCTAATGAGTTAGTTCCCACTTGTGTCCAATCTGGTTGGAGGGTTTACATAGACTATAGAAAAATCAATGCTGCCACAAGAAAGGATCATTTTCCTTTACCCTTCATTAACCAAATTCTAGAAACATTAGCTGGTCATGCTTATTATTGTTTCCTTGATGGTTACTCGGGCTACTTTTAAATTCCCATAGCCCCGGAAGACCAAGAAAAGACCATATTCACTTCTCCTTATGGAACCTTTGCATATCATCGTCTACCCTTTGGGCTATGTAGTGCCCCTGCCACCTTTCAAAGATGCATGATGAGCATTTTTTCTGACATGGTAGACAAATTCCTAGAAATTTTCATAGATGATTTTTCCATATTTGGGTCTATATTTCATGAGTGCCTTCACCACCTTGACTTAGTTCTAAGGAGATGTAAGGAAACAAACTTAATCCTAAACTGGGAAAAATGTCATTTCACGGTAAAAAAAGGAATTGTTCTTGGTCACATCACATCTGAAGAGGGAATTGAAGTAGATAAAGCCAAAATTGACCTCATTGCCATTCTTCCACCACCTAGGACAGTCAAAGAAATTCGTTCTTTCCTAGGACATGGCTTTTATAGGCAATTTATTAAAGATTTTAGTAAGAAAACAAGACCCTTGACCAATCTTCTAGGTAAAGATGCAAAATTTAAATTTAATGAAAAATGTCTTCAATCCTTTGAACAACTCAAAAAAGGAGTTAACTTCAGCTCCTATCATCAAATCACCTGATTGAAGACAACCATTTGAGTTAATGTGTGATACATCTAACTATGTAGTTGGTGCTGTTCTAGGGCAAAGAATCAACAAGATTCCCCATGTCATATACTATGCTAGTAGGACCTTGAATGATGCTCAATTGAACTATTCAACTACTGAAAAAGAATTTCTAGCTGTAGTTTTTGCCCTAGAAAAGTTTTGATCTTATCTTATTGGGTCTAAAATAATTGTTTACACTGACCATGCTACTCTTAAACATCTTCTTTCCAAAAAAGATTTAAAAGCCCGTTTAATTCGTTGGGTCTTATTGCTCCAAGAATTTGACCTAGAGATACGAGACAAAAAAGGGTCTGAAAACGTGATAGCTTGTCACGTTTAGTAGTGGTGTCCAACTCCGACCTGCCCTTAAATAAATCTTTCCAACATGAGCAGTTTTTCTCTATATCTGCTACACCTTGGTTTGTTGATATTATGAATTATCTAGTGACTAGTGATATCCCTTCACATTGGTCAAAATAAGACCGATCCAAGTTTCTTTCACAAGGAAAACACTTTTATTGGGATGACCCTTATTTTTTCAAATATTATCCAGATCAAATCATTAGGAGGTGTGTACCCGACCACGAGTTTAGAAGTATTCAGTCATTTTGTCATGACTAAGCTTGTGGAGAACATTTTGGAGGCAAAAAGACGGCCGCCAAAGTCCTCCAATGTGGTTTCTATTGGCCTAGTCTATTCAAGGATGCCACATCATTTTGTGCCAATTGCAATAGGTGTCAACAATTAGGGAGGATCACTAGGAGGAATATGATGCCAATGCAACCTATTCTGGTCATTGAATTATTTGATGTGTTGGGAATCGATTTCATGGGCCCATTTCCAAATTCTTTTGGAAATCTGTACATTTTACTTGCGGTGGATTATGTGTCTAAGTGGGTAAAAGCTATACCAACCACGACCAATGACAACAAGGTTGTTGTTAAATTTTTGAAAGAGAATATTTTCTCTCGCTTTGGTACCCCTAGGGCCATAATCAGTGATCAAGGCAAACATTTTCGCAATCAGCCTTTTTCATCCTTGCTAAAAAAAGTATTCCATCATCCACAAGCTTGCAATATCATATCACCCTCAAACAAGTGGTCAGGTAGAAGTCTCAAATAGGCAAATAAAACAAATCTTGGAAAAAACGGTGAGTTCTAATAGAAAAGATTGGTCTCTAAAATTATCAGATGCATTGTGGGCTTACCGTACTACCTTTAAGTCTAATTTAGGAATGTCACCGTATAGGCTTGTGTTTGGGAAAGCTTGTCACTTACCTATTGAACTTGAACATCGTGCTTTATGGGCCATAAAACAGTTGAATTTTGATATGTCCACTGGTGGGAGTCATAGACAATTGCAATTAGCTGAGTTAGATGAGATTAGGAATGATGCTTATAAAAATGCTAAAATTTACAAGGAAAGAACAAAAGTGTTTCATGATAAATCAATTTTGAGAAAATCATTTTCACCTGGTCAAAAAGTTCTCTTGTATAATTCTAGGCTACATTTATTTCCTGGCAAATTGCGTTCTAGATGGGATGGACCTTTTGTAGTGAATGTAGTTTACTCTCATGGGGCAGTAGATATTAAAAATCCAAAAAGTGGAGAAATTTTCAAAGTGAATGGTCAACGACTCAAACCTTTTTTAGAAATGCCGACCGAACCAGAGGAGGTGGTATACCTTGTTGACCCATGATTCAGCATGACTGGTAATGCACTTGTTTTTGTAAGTTTGTACGTATATTCTTCTTTTGTATAATATTGTCATCCAATTTCTGCCTCATCGTCCAAGGTATAATTCTTTCATATCTTTGTTCTCTTTTCTTCATTTGCATACATTGAGGACAATGCATGATTTTGGTATGGGGGGAGTTTGTTTGTATTAGATTTTTTTTATTTTTCTTCTTTTTACGAAAAAAAAAACACAAAAAAATTTAAAATTTAAAAATTTTGTTTGACTTTTTATGAATTGAATTAATTCTAATAAGTGTTGGTGGAGCAAAATGCATGAGTGAGATTGAAAGATTTAGAACTCTTGAATTTTTGATAAGATACGAAATCTTAGTTCAAACACCATCAGGATTTAAAATTGATTTCACAAGCATTTTTGCACTTCACGTTTGCACTAATTCTTAGTTGTGACGTATAAACCATGATTCGAGTAATTTCAAAAAAAAGAAAAAAGAAAAAAAGAAGAAAGAATGAAAAAAATGAAGTTGAGGAAAGTTGAAAAAAAAGAAGAAGAAATAAATAACTGCTTCAATGTCCATTAAACAAAATAACTGGGTATCCAAGCCTCGGGAAGCATTGATATTCACTCTGAAAAGTATGATGGATAAAAGCAGCTTGACTAGTCTAATTTTGTGGCCTTTGTTACTCGAGTTAGTAAATCCTTAGGGGTGTCTCTACACCTAGTGCCCTAAAGCCATCTGGTTTGGGAGTCATTGGTCCAACGCTCGCTCTACATGGGTAACTCTGAAAAGCCTAAGAAAATGAGACATTGCACAAGTCAAGAATCAAAATTGAAAAAAAATGGAGAAAAGGAAGGAAAAAAAAGAAAGAGAAAGAAAAAAAGAGTTTGCTTGATTTTCATGGTAAAAATCCCTACTAAGAGTTACATCACATACACATGCATGCATCACATGAAATTGATTTAATGAAGGATGGTGTCTAAAATAAAGATCGAGTATTTTTGATAATGTAAAAGTGTGATTTTGAATTTAATCTTGCTTAGGTATAATGACCATGTATATTTAGAAGTTTTGTTTCAATTTCATAATTTGTTGAACCCAAAAATATTTTTGAATTTTGTGGGTATATTCACTGCAAACCCTCATGAGACACAACTCGTCCACTTGGGGTAACCTTGGGGTTTAAAGGCTTGTTGCACATGCTAAGTGCAATCGTGTTTCCTACGAAAATGGGGTAGTGTAATTTTTGTTTTATTTTTATTTTTATTTATTTTACTCGAGGACGAGTAAAAGCTAGGTATGGGGGTATTTGATAGACACGTAATTTATACATTTAATTATCCCTAATTTTTTTCCTTTTAATTATATTAGTTTATTAAATTAATATGTTTTATTTTATTTTGTAGGATTTAATGTTTGTTGCAATAAAGTCAAAATCTTGGTGATCAATCGATATTTAATGCTTTTATTCATATAAGGAATGTCCAAGAAGAATCCTACAAGGAGAAGGAAAGAGGTGGAAGTTCAATGAATCTAAATTAGGGTTCAAAGTTATTTTTCCTATAAATAGGCCTTTTGTTTTAGAGAGAAAGGCACCACTTGTTATTTTCTTTTTCTCAGTTTTTCACTAGTCTAGGAAGGAGTAAGATATTTAGAGTTTGTCCTTTCTCTTATTCCAATCAGTTGTGGTAATACTTTTAGGGAGTATTTGTCACTTTCTTTTATTTATATAATAGAAATTCTCTTTTTAATTACTGTTCTTATTTCATGCGAATAGTAGTACTAATATTATTTGTTTTTGTTTTTAATTTGATGGCCAGTTAAATTTCTAATACCTAGGATTATGATGAAACTAAGTATTTTTATAAAAGTATTTTCTTTCCGTTCCAAAATTAATGCCTAATTATTCTCACCTTCATATTTTCCTCCGCATAAATTGCATATGATTTTTATATTGATTGAGAGGTTTTGATAAGTTATAGTTAATCTGTGAATTTTTCATAACTTATGCTTGCACATATTAATTATATGAATCATTATTTTTAAAGGGAAGGGGAAATAATTTGGGAATTGATTTAGGAAATAAGAAATTATTTATTATGTTAATATTTGGTGGATTCTAATTCCTAGGTATCTTTTCTCATTAATAGTTTTCGTCATTAATTAATAGTTTGCATAATTTAGTTAAAAAAATCTTCTCCACCATTTTTGTTTCTAATTTGCCTAAAATATTAATTAAGGATATATTAAAGAATTAATCTAGTCTCTATGGGTTCGACCTGTACTTGCCAGTTCTTCAATTCGACACTGCACTTGCAGTTACATATTTTATCACATCACCTGTAGTGCATTGATAGACAATTTTTGGTTTGATTATGACCAGGGATTATTCGGTAAAGTCATGACCATTGATGATTTAATGAATATCCTTGGCCCGTAGTGCAGGGATGACTCGATGATGTGGTTTATTTATTAAGTTGAGTCTCAGAGATAAAAATTGATTAAAACATTTTAAATCATAGAAGATAGTAGATATCATGCTCTACGTGATTCTTCTAATGGATTGCTTATTCCGCTGCAGTTAAATCTGATGTATATTGTATTTTATCAGTTTAATATTTTTTAAGACTAATGATAATTTATTCTGCATTATCTTAGTCATAATATTTCTTACTGGGCTAATTAAGCACACCCGTTCATTCACTCTTCTCTTCAGGAAATGAGAACGTAGCCGGGACTAGTCGGGGAACGGAGTGACGGTCCAGATGATAACATTAGTAGTCCTCACTATTCTATTAAATAGTGTGACAATAAATGTAATGAGGACTCCATTGAGTGTGAATATTGTCTAGATGACAATAATCTTATTAAAACTCTTAGATTATGTTTTGTTGTATTTTACACGACTGTTGTATAATTAAGTTGTATTTAAATTTTGTACCATGTATTTGGCGGCTCAAGATGGGTGATGTATACCTATTTTGGGGGCGTCACAGTTGGTATCAAAGCTTAGGGATATGATCCCTGGCTGAGATGTGAAACAAGAACTAGGAGGAGAAAGACGGGAAATTCCTTCACTAGTATGACCTACCTAAGTTTATTTGGTATTTAATTGGTCGGTCAGAGTATAGGGATAATATGTGATATGATAATTAACCCTTGTTTTGTGGCAGTATTTAAAAAATGGCATCTGAAAATGTTGAGATAAGCAATAAAGCTAATGAGACCGTTGGGTCACCACAGATTAATACCCAGGATAATGTGCAACAGGAAGACTATAATCCTCAGGTAAACAACAACGATCAAATGATGAACGATGGGATGTTTAGAGGCTTTATGCAATTTATGTAACATCAGGCGAAAGCAGCTCCTGTCCAAAATGCAGGTGGAAATACTGACAACTCTCGAACAGTCACCGCTAAGAAGTTCAAGGAGCTGGGACCACCGGAGTTTTTTGGAGAGCCAAAACCACTTAAGGTGGAGACGTGAATAAAGCATATCAACAAGATATTTGATGTCTTGGGATGCTACGAGGAGCAAAAGGTTCCCTTTGCCACCTTCATGTTGTAAGCAGAACCAGATTACTTGTGGGAATCTGTAAAGCGTACTCAACCTGCCGCACTGAAGATGTCTTGGGAGAAGTTCCAAGAACTGTTCAACGACAAGTACTTTCCTGAAAGTATTCGTCACATGAAGGAGGTAGAGTTCATTAAGCTTGAGCAAAACAATATGACTATGGCGCAGTACGAAGCTAAGTTTGCCGAGTTATCTTGGTTTGTGTCCCACTTGGTTGATAATGAGGAGAGAATGACACGGATGTTTCTAAGAGGTTTGAAACCTGAGATACGTCAATACCTAATTTCTCACAAACTGTGTTTGTATTCAGATGTTGTGATTAAGGCTCAGTTATTAGAGCGTGAAAATGAGTCAACCCAACCAAGAGAGAGCAACCGACAAGTCGATAATACCAGTGGTAGCAGCCATCGAAGCGGTGACAACAAACGTGTAGGGAATCAACATGGCAGAAATGATAATCACTTCGGTGTTAATCATGGCCATAATAATAAGAGTGGACATTTCAAGAAGAGGAGATTCAACAAGGATGGAAAGACGTCAGCACCAACACCTGTTGTTAAGGAAGGAGAACGACCACCGGTCGTATATTACAAATGTGGAGGGGAAGGACACATAAGTCCAAACTGCACGATGCAGTCCAAAGTGTGTTATAATTGTGGAAAAGAAGGTCACCTAACCCGATTTTTTTGTGCACCAAAGTCAAGTCCAGCTGGGATGGAGGCATCAAAGGGTGTCCCAGATAAGACAAAATCGGTAGTTCAAGGGAGAGCGTTTGTTGTAACCTCCCAAAAAGCGAGGAATCCAAACGAGGTGATCACGGGTAAGCTAATTATAAACTCTAGCGAAGTTTATACTTTATTTGATACCGGTTCTATCCATTCCTTTATTTCTCCTACTTACGCTCAACGTTTAAATTTGACTTCGGAGAAATTAGACTTTGAATTTTCTGTTGAAACTCCGTTGGGAAAAACCTTCATTACATCCACTGTTTATAAGTCTTGTTTGATTCAAATCGGTAACCGCACGTTACCTGTCGATCTTATTTCTTTGAAAATACTTGCATTAGATGTGATTTTAGGGGTTGATTGGTTAACTACTCATCATGCTAAAATCGCTTGTTTTCGTAAGGTTGTTAGCTTTCATATTCCTAACCAATCTATTATGCGAATTCAAGCAACCAAACCACTAAAATCAATCACTGTCATATCAAGTCATAAAGCTATTCATTTATTGAAAAACAGATGTCAAGATTTCTTAGCCCATGTCACGGATTTAAATAAAGATACGTCAGATTTGAATGATATTTCTATTGTTAATAAATTTCCTGACGTATTCCCTGATGAACTTCGTGGCCTACCCCCAGAGCGTGAAATTGAATTTTGTATCGACCTTGAATCTGGTACAAAACCCATTTCTAAAGCCCCATATCGAATGGTTCCTATCGAACTTCAGGAGTTAAAAACTCAACTACAGGAATTGTTAGATATCGGTTTCATTCGTCCTAGTACGTCTCCTTGAGGTGCTCCTATTCTATTCATGAAAAAGAAAGATGAAAGTATGTGACTTTGTATTGATTATCGGGAGTTGAATCATGGCACCATCAAAAATAGGCACCCGTTGCCTCGCATTGATGACCTGTTTAACCAGTTGCAAGGAGCTAAATTCTTTTAAAGATTGATCTTCGTTCCAGATATCATCAGTTGAGGATTAAAACTGATGACATTCCAAAGACTGCTTTCAGAACTCGGTACGAGCATTATGAATTCCTAGTCATGTCTTTTGGATTGACTAATGCTCCGGCTGCCTTCATAGACATGATGAACCGAGTATTCAAGGAATATTTGGATCACTTTGTGGTCGTCTTTATTGATGTCATCCTCATATACTCCAAAACCCGTGAAGACCATGAACAACACTTGAGGCTGATACTCCAAAAGCTTCGTGAAAACAAGCTATATGCCAAGTTGAAGAAATGTGAGTTTTGGCTTGAGGAAGTTTCATTCCTTGGCCACGTGATATCAAATCATGGAATATCTGTTGACCCAGCAAAAATTGAAGCAATTCAAAGCTGGGAGCAACCTAAGTCAGTGACCGAAGTACGTAGCTTTCTCGACTTAGCTGGTTATTATCGGAGATTCGTAGAAGGGTTTTCTCAAATCATTACTCCATTAACTCAGCTGACTCGAAAAGATACAAAATTCAGTTGGAGCGAGGAATGTGAAAAGAGTTTTCAAGAACTCAAGAGGTGACTCATTTCAGCACCTGTTCTTACAATACCATCTGGCTCGGAGGGATTTATAAGACCCCAACTTTTATGAATAAAGATGAATTTTCTATAATTATCATTTTTGAATGAATTTGATATAATGTTATAGTTGTGGGTAATATTTATAAATTTTACAAAGTACAAAAGTTGTTATATAATATTCGATTGGTCGGGGAATATTTATTTTAACAGGGAATATTCGTACGACGGCACAATCATTGGTGGACCCCACAACAGAATTATTATTGGATTAAGAAAATGACAAAAATATTTTATGAAAATAACGGCGGAAGTTTTACTGTTAACTGTTGAAACACCTAGTGTTAAAAGTACAGGAATACGCGTGGTTGCATAGTAACACACGGTATTGATTATTGATGCTTACGTGAAAAGTCATTCAGTTTTATTCAATTATTGTCGATATTTTATATATTATTAAATCAATAATTGAGATGACAGAGTTATTAATATTATTATTTGCATTATTAACGATGTTTAGAAGTTCTGTCAACGAGAGGTTTGGTCACCTAATTGCGCGCCAATAGGGAGAAATCCTTATTGGAAAGCCCCCTCTTTCCTGGGAACGACCTGGTCGATTAATAGTGTGAATAATAATGATGATGATGAAGTTTTATTTTATTAGTATTATTAATGTAATAAAACAAAAAAGCTTTTTATATAAAATAGAATACTTTTATAAAGTTATTCGTTTTATTAAGCTAATAGTAAAATCTTTTTATATAAAACAGAATACTTTAATAAAGTTATCTATTTTATTAGACAATAATTAGAATATATTATATTTTATTATGCATAGTGTTTGCATAGTGCCTGCATGGTGTTTACATAGTAAATTTTTTTAAAAAGTTATTCGTTTTATTAGATTATAAATAGAATATATTATATTTTATTGTAAACCAATATGGACCGTCCATTTAAAGTAAATCGATCTGGGCCGTTCATGGATTTGTTAGTATTCAGTCCATTCTTCTATAAATAGAAGCTCATTCCTTCATTATTTCTTACGAATTCATTGAAACTCTAGAGAGAGAAACTGTAGAGAGAATTATTCTTCTATCTTGAGCGTATTTCTTTAGCGTTTAAGAAAGCTTTGAGCGTAGTGCAAGTTTCTTCAAGTATATCCTCGCCCTACCGTTGGAGTACTCTTCTTTATAAGGCAAGGGGTATTATTATTTTGTATTCATGAAGAGAACTTTGGTTATTACATTATTTATTATTCTGTTGAAATATCATGTCGGTGCGTATTACGCCTGACCTGGTTCCGATATTTATTATTCTGTTAGAATAACCTGTCTATGTGAAGTACCGCATGCATGGTGATTTAATTTGTTATTCCATTCTTTATTATACTCAGTTGGTTAAAGTTTTGACTTCTATACTCCATGAAATTGGTGGAATATCCTTGATATTTGCACTTCATCCAATATCTTTTCGTGGAAATATTCTTCTGAGCATTCTTAAATTTTACTCTACAAAGAAGTATCATGTTGACAATTTGGACGTTATTAGTTCCTGAATAAATTAATTCTTAAACTTGTTTTATTGAATTCTTATATCATTGTCATCATCCTCATATTTATATTTTGTTGAAAGTCATCTGTGGCCTGTAGTGCATAGATGAACTTGGTATGATTATAACTAGGGATTATTCAATGTAATCATGACCGTAATGTT
Source organism: Panax japonicus (assembly GCA_020205505.1). Taxonomy (NCBI): domain Eukaryota; kingdom Viridiplantae; phylum Streptophyta; class Magnoliopsida; order Apiales; family Araliaceae; genus Panax; species Panax japonicus. The sequence goes on along the minus strand of CM035092.1, from coordinate 25,330,370 downwards.
ACAAATGATGTGGTAAAAGTCCTCCTTGGCCCGTAATGCGTGGATATTTTGTGGTTGTGATACTAATGAATATCCTTGGCCGTAGTGCAGGGATGATATAGATTATTTATTAAGCTGATTCCCAGCGATAAAAGTGATGAAAAACCTTTTAAATCATAAAAGATAGTAGATTTTATTCTCTACTTGACTCTTTTAATGGATTGCATGTTCCGCTACAGTTAAACTTGATGTTTGTTATATTGTATCAGTTTAACACTTTTGAAGACTAATGATAATTTATTCTGCATTATCTTAGTCATAATATTTCTTACTGGGCTAGTTGAGCTCACCCTTTCTTTCATTGTTCTCTTCAGAAAATGAGAACATAGCCGGGACTAGTCAGGGAACGGAGTGACGGTCCAGAAGATAGTATTAGTAGTCCTCACTATTCTGTTAAATAGTGTGAAAATAAATGTAATGAGGACTCTTTTGAGTGTGGATATTGTCTAGATGACAATATTCTAATTAAAACTATCAGTTTACGTTTTGTCATATTTTACACGATAACTATATTATTAAGTTATATTTGAATTTTGTACCATGTATTTGGCGACTCAAGATGGGTGATGTATGCCTATTTTGGGGGCGTCACAGTTGGTATCAAAGCTTAGGGATATGATCCCTGGCTAAAATGTGAGACAAGAACTAGGAGGGCAGAGCGGGGAATTCCTTCGCTAGTATTACCTACCTAAGTTTATTTGATATTTAATTGGTCGGTCAGAGTATAGGGATAATATGTGATATGTTAATTAACCCTTGTTTTGTGGCAATATTTGAAAATGGCATCCGAGAATGTTGAGAACATCAATGGAGCACAGGAGACCGTTGAGTCTCCACAGATCAATAATCAGGATAATGTGCATCAGGAAGACGACAATCCTCAGGCAAACAACAACACTGACCAGATGATGAACGATGGAATGTTCAGAGGCTTTATGCAATTCATGCAACATCAGGCAAGAGCGGATCCTGTCCAAAATGCAGGTGGAAACACTGGAAACTCTCGGACGGTCACCGCTAAGTAGTTCAAGGAACTAGGACCACCAGAGTTTTTTGGAGAACCAAAACCACTTAAGGAGGAGACGTGGATAAAACAGATCTGCAAGATATTTGATGTCTTGGGATACTCCGAGGAGCAAAAGGTTCCCTTTAACACCTTCATGTTACGTGCAGAGGCAGATTACTTGTGGGAATCTGTAAAACGTACTCAACCTGCCGCACTGAAGATGACTTGGTAGAAGTTCCAAGAATTGTTCAACGACAAGTACTTTCCAGAAAGCATTTATCACATAAAAGAGGTTGAGTTCATTAAGCTGGAGCAAAACAACATGACCGTGTCGCAGTACGAAGCCAAGTTTGCCGATTTATCCCGGTTTGCATCCCATTTGGTTGATAATGAGTAGAGAATTACGTGAATATTTCTAAGAGGTTTAAAACCCGAGATACGTCAATATCTTATCTCTCATAAACTGTGTTTGTATTCAGATGTTGTTAATAGGGCTCAGTTATTGGAGCGCGATAATGAGTCAACGCAACCAAAAGAGAGCAGCCGACAAAATGATAATACCAGTGATAACAGTCATTGAGACGGCGACAATAAGCGTGGAGGGAATCAACATGCCAGAAATGGTAACCACTTCGGTGGTAATCATGGCCAAAATATTTAGAATGGACATTTCAAGAAGAGGAGATTCAACAATGATGGAAAGACATCAGCACCAGCACCCGTAGTTAAAGAAGGAGAACGACCACCTATCATATGCTTCAAATGCGGAGGGGAAGGACACATCAGTCCAAACTGCGCGATGCCGTCCAAAGCATGTTATAATTGTGGAAGAGAAGGTCACCTAGCCCAATTGTGTCGTTCACCAAAGACAAGTTCAGCTAGGATGGAGGCACCAAAGGACGTCCCAGAAAAGTCAAAGCCAGTAGTGCAAGGGAGAGCATTTGTTGTGACAGCCTAGAAAGCAAGGAACCCGAACGAGGTCATCACGGGTAAAGTTATCATAAAATCTAGCGAAGTTTATAACTTATTTGATACCGGTTCTACCCATTCTTTTATTTCTCCTACTTGCGCTCAACGTTTAAATTTGACTCCGGAGAAATTGGACTTTGACTTATCTGTTGAAACTCCGTTGGGAGAAACCTTCATTACATCCACGGTTTATAAGTCTTGTTTGGTTCAAATCGGTACCCTCACATTGTTTGTCGATCTTATTTTATTGAAAATACTTGCATTTGACGTAATTCTAGGAATTGATTGGTTAACTACTCATCATGCAAAAATGGATTGTTTTCGTAAGGTTGTTAGCTTTCATATTCCTAAACAACCTATTATGCAAATTCAAGCAACTAAACCATTAAAATCAATCACTATCATCGCAAGCCATAAAGCTATTTATTTATTAAAAAATGGATGTCAAGCTTTCTTAGCTCATGTCACGGATCTAAACAAAAATACGTCAGTTTTGAATGATATTTCTATTGTTAATGAATTTCCTGACATATTCCCTGAAGAACTTCATGGCCTACCCCCAGAGCGTGAAATTGAATTTTGTATCGAACTTGAATCCGGTACAAAACCCATTTCCAAAGCCCCATATAGAATGGCTCCTATTGAACTTCAGGAGTTAAAGACCCAACTGCAGGAATTGTTATACATTGGCTTTATTCGTCCTAGTACTTCTCCTTGGGGTGCTCCTGTTCTATTCGTGAAGTAGAAAGATGGGATTATGCGGCTTTGTATTGATTATCGGGAGTTGAATCATGTCAACATCAAAAATAGGTACCCATTACCATGTATTGATGACCTGTTTGACTAGTTGCAAGGCGCCAAATTCTTTTTAAAGATTGATCTTCGTTCCGGATATCACCAATTGAAGATTAGGACCGATGACATTCCAAAAACGACTTTCAGAACTCGGTACGGGCATTATGAATTCCTAGTCATGTCTTTTGGATTGACTAATGCTCCTGCTGCTTTCATGGATATGATGAACCGAGTATTCAAGGAATATTTGGATCACTTTGTAGTCATCTTTATTGATAACATCCTTATTTATTCCAAAACTCGTGAAGATCATGAGCAACACTTGAGGCTGATACTCCAAAAGCTTCGTGAATATAAGCTTTATGCCAAGTTGAAGAAATACGAGTTCTGGCTTGAGGAAGTAGCATTTCTTGGGCACGTGGTATCAAGTCATGGAATATCTATTTACCCAGCAAAGATTGAAGCTATTCAAAGCTGGGAGCAACCTAAATCAGTGACCGAAGTACGTAGCTTTCTCGGCTTAGCTGGTTATTATCGGAGATTCGTAGAAGGGTTTTCTCGAATCGCTACTCCCTTAACTCAGCTGACTCGGAAAGATACAAAATTCGATTGGAGCGAGGAATGTGAAAAGAGTTTTCAAGAACTCAAGAAAAGACTCATTTCAGCACCCGTTCTGACAATACCATCTGGCTCGGAGGGATTTGTCATCTACAGTGATGCTTTAGGCAAATGGTTAGGATGTGTTCTCATGCAACATGGGAAAGTCATAGCCTATGCCTCTCGACAACTCAAAGAATATGAGAGGAATTATCCTACTCATGATCTAGAGTTGGCAGTTGTTGTCTTCGCACTTAAAATTTGGAGGCATTACTTGTATGGGGAGAAAGTGGAGATCTTTACGGATCATAAAAGACTCAAATATTTCTTCACTCAAAAGGAACTAAACATGCGACAGCGACGTTTGCTTGAACTGTTGAAAGATTATGATCATACCATCCAATACCATCCTGGAAAAGCGAACGTGGTAGCTGACGCATTGAGTAGAAGATCATATGCGGGTACGAGTGCGATATTGTCAACGCAAAGGCCCATTTTGTATGACTTGCAAAGGATGGAGATAGAGATAAAGACTCCAGGGACCCAAGTGATAATGGTGAATATACGAGTGGAACCGAATTTAATCGATAAAGTTAAAGCTGTTCAAGTTACAGACCTGGAGCTGATGCATATGAGAAAGAAAGTACAAGAAGGTGCTATGCCGGAAGCAAGAATCGATAAAGAAGGAATACTTTGAGTCAACTCCAGACTTTGTGTTCCTAACGACCCTGAGTTAAAGTATAAAATCATGATGGAGGCGCACAACACACCATTTGCAATTCATCCTGGGAGTACTAAAATGTATTATGATCTTCGATATACATTTTGGTGGGGCAATATGAAGAGAGAGATATCGCTGTTTATCTCAAGGTGTCTAACGTGTCAACGAGTCAAGGCGGAGCATCAAGTACCAAAAGATCCATTGCAACCACTTGAAATTTCAGAATGGAAGTGGGAGCACATTACCATGGATTTCGTTACTGGTCTTCCCAAGGTTTCTCAGGGTATAGATGCAATTTGGGTCATTGTTGATATATTGACCAAGTCTGCTCATTTTTTACCTATACGAGAAACTTATACACTTGAACGTCTTGCTCGTATGTACATAAACGAGATTGTAAGACTACATGGTATGCTAGTATCCATAGTTTCTGATTGAGACCCAAGATTCACTTCACGATTTTGGGTTAGTTCGGCATATCATCCTCAAACGAATGTACAATCAGAGAGTACTATTCAAACTCTTTAAGATTTATTAAGACTTTGTATCCTTGACTTCAAGGAAATTTGGGACAAGTTCTTACCATTGGTGGAGTTTTTCTACAACAACAGTTATCAAGCAAGCATTGGTATGGCTCCATTCGAAGCGTTGTATAGAAGAAAGTGTCGTTCTCCAGTATGCTGGGATGAGGTGGGTGAAACAACGTTGTTGGGACTGGAGTTGGTACGTATGACTACGAAAAAGATACAAACGATCCGATAACGTATAAAAACCTCACAAGACCGACAAAAGAGTTATGATGATCTTCATCGAAAGGACGTGGAATTAGATATTGGAGATCATGTGTTGTTACGTGTTGCTCCATGGAAAAGAGATACAAGATTTGGAAAGAGAGGAAAGCTCAATCCTCGATTCATTGGCCCATTTTTAATCCTCAATCGAGTAGGGACTGTAGTCTATAGACTCGCTTTACCGCCAAGTATGTCTCGTGTTCATAATATTTTTCATATATCCATGTTACGTAAATATGTGAAAGACCCGAACCACATTATTGAGTTAGAACTGAACAAAATAGCGGAAGATTTAATGTATGAAGACGTTCCTGTTCAAATCTTGGATAAGAAGGAACATATTTTACGCTCCAAGGTTATACCTCAAGTCAAAGTTTTATGGAGGAACCACGATATTGAGGAAATGACCTGGGAGTTAGAATCTAAAATGAAATCAAGGTATCCTTACCTCTTCGACATACCAGGTACATACCCTAATTTCGAAGGCGAAATTTCATAAGAAGGGGAGATTGTAAGACCCCAACTTTTATGAATAAAGATGAATTTTCTATAATTATCATTTTTGAATGAATTTGATATAATTTTATAGTTGTGGGTAATATTTATAAATTTTGCAAAGTACGCAAGTTGTTATATAATATTCGATTGGTCGGGGAATAATCATTTTAACAGGGAATATTCGTACGACAGTACAATCATTGGTGGACCCCACAACGGAATTAATGTCGAATTAAGAAAATGACAAAAAATATTTTATGAAAATAACGGCGGATGTTTTACCTCTAACTGTTGAAACACCCAGTGTTAAAAGTACAGGAATACACGTGGTTTCATAGTAGAACACGGTATTGATTATTGATGCTTACGTGAGAAGTCATTCAGTTTTATTCAATTATTGTCGATATTTTATATATTATTAAATCAATAATTTAGATAGGGAGAAATCCTTATTAACGATGTCTAGAAGTTCTGCCAAGGAGAGGTTTGGTCACCTAATTGCGCGCCAATAGGGAGAAATCCTTATTGGAAAGCTCCCTCTTTTCTGAGAACAACCTGGTCGATTAATAGTGTGAATAATAAAACAGAATACTTTATAAAACAGAAAAACTTTTATTAGTATTATTAATGTAATAAAACAGAAAAACTTTTTATATAAAACAGAATACTTTTATAAAGTTATTCGTTTTATTAGGCTAATAATAAAATCTTTTTATATAAAACAGAATACTTTTATAAAGTTATCTGTTTTATTAGACAATAATTAGAATATATTATATTTTATTATGCATAGTGTTTGCATAGTGCCTGCATAATATTTGCATAGTAAAATCTTTTTAAAAGTTATCCATTTTATTAGATTATAAATAGAATATATTATATTTTATTGTAAACCAATCTGGACCGTCCATTTAAAGTAAATCGATCTGGACCGTTCATGGATTGGTTACTATTCAGTCCATTCTTCTATAAATAGAAGCTCCTTCCTTCATTATTTCTTACGAATTCACTGAAACTCTAGAGAGAGAAACTGTAGAGAGAATTATTCTTCTATCTTGAGCATATTTTTTTAGCGTTTAAGAAAGCTTTGAGCGTAGTGCAAGTTTCTTCAAGTATATCCCCGCCCTACCGTCGGAGTACTCTTCTTTATAAGGTAAGGGGTATTATTCTTTTGTATTCATGAAAAGAACTTCTGTTATTCCATTCTTTATTATTCTGTTGGAATAACCTGTATACGCGGTCTACCCTATACTTGGTGATTTCTGTTGTTGTTCTATTGTTTATTATTCTGTTTGAACATCCTGTCTGTGTGTCTTACGCCGGATCTGGTTCCGTCTTTATTATTCTGTTGGAATATCCTGTCTGTACGTTTTATGCCAGACCTGGTTCTGTCTTTATTATTCTATTGGAATATCCTGTCTGTGCGTTTTACGCCGGACCTGATTCCGTTATTTATTATTCTGTTGGAATAACCAGTCTATGCGAAGTACCGCATGCATGGTGATTTCTGTTGTTATTCCATTCTTTATTATTATGTTGGAATATCTTGTCGGTGCGTATTACGCCTGACCTGGTTCCGTTATTTATTATCCTGTTAGAATAACCTGTCTATGCGAAGTACCGCATGCATGATGATTTATTTTGTTATTCCATTCTTTATTATACTCAGTTGGTTAAAGTTTTGACTTCTATACTCCATGAAATTGGTGGAATATCCTTGATATTTGCGCTTTATCCAGTATCTTTTTGTGAAAATATTATTCTGAGCATTCTTAAATTTTACTCTACAAAGAAGTATCATGTTGACAATTTGGACGTTATTAGTTCCTGAATAAATTAATTCTTGAACTTATTTTATTGAATTCTTATATCATTGTCATCATCCTCATATTTATATTTTGTTGAAAGTCATCTGTGGCCTATAGTACATAGATGGACTTGGTATGATTATGACCAGGGATTATTCGGTATAATCATGACCGTAATGTTACAAATGATGTGGTAAAAGTCCTCATTGGCCCGTAGTGCATTGATGGACAGTTGTTGGCATGATCATGACCATTGATGAATACACGAATATCCTTGGCCCGTAGTGCATGGATAATTTGTGGTTGTGATACTAATGAATATCCTTGGTCGTAGTGCAGGAATGATGTGGATTATTTATTAAGCTGAGTCCCAGCGATAAAAGTGATGAAAAGCCTTTTAAATCATAAAAGATAATAGATTTTATTCTCTACTTGACTCTTTTAATGGATTACATGTTCCGCTGCAGTTAAACTTGATGTTTGTTATATTGTATCAGTTTAACACTATTGAAGACTAATGATAATTTATTCTGCATTATCTTAGACATAATATTTCTTACTGGGCTAGTTGAGCTCACCCTTTCTTTCACTGTTCTATTTTCAGGAAATAAGAACGTAGCCGGGACTAGTCGGGGAACGGAGTGACAGTCTAGAAGATAGTATTAGTAGTCCTCACTATTCTGTTAAATAGTGTGGAAATAAATGTAATGAGGACTCTTTTGAGTGTGGATATTGTCTAGATGACAATATTCTTATTAAAACTCTCAGTTTACATTTTGTCGTATTTTACACGATAGCTGTATTATTAAGTTATATTTGAATTTTGTACCATGTATTTGGCGACTCAAGATGGGTGATGTATACCTATTTTGGGGGCATCACAGGATTTGTCATCTACAGTGATGCTTCAGGCAAAGGGTTAGGATGTGTTCTCATGCAACATGGGAAAGTCATAGCATATGCCTCGCGACAACTCAAAAAATATGAGAGGAATTATCCTACTCATGATCTAGAGTTGGCAGCAGTCGTTTTTGCGCTTAAGATTTGGAGGCATTACCTGTATGGAGAGAAGGTGGAGATCTATACGGATCATAAAAGCCTCAAATATTTCTTCACTCAAAAGGAACTCAACATGCGGCAACGACGATGGATTGAGTTGGTTAAAGATTATGATTATACCATCCAATACCATCTTGGAAAAGCGAACGTAGTAGCTGACGTATTGAGTAGAAGATCATATGCGGGTACGAGTGCAATATTGTCAACGCAAAGTCCCATTTTGTATGACTTGGAAAGGATGAAAATAGAGTTAAAGATTCCAGATGTTGTGAGACCCCAAATTTTATGAATAAAGATTTAAATTTTTCGAAATATTTTTTTGAATATTATGGTGTGGATTTGATATAATGTTATAGTTGTGGGTAATATTTACAAATTTTGTAAAGTAAGCAAGTGGTTATATAATATTCGATTGGTCGGGGAATATTCTTTTTATCGGGGAATATCCATACGACGGCACAATCATTAGTGGACCCCACAACGGAAGTATTGTCGTAGTTAGAAAATGACAGAATTATCTTTTTATAAAAATAACGGCGAAAGTATTACCATTAAAACTGTTGAACTACCCGGTAGTAAATGTACAGTAATACGCGTGGTTGCATAGTATCAGACGGTATTGATTATTGATGCTTACGTAAGAAGTCACTCAGTTATACTCAATTACTGCTACAGTAATTGTTGAATCATATCTCTCATATTATTGATTTGATTATTGTCACAGTATCATTTGCATAATATTTTATATATTATTAAATCAATAATTGAGACGACAAAGTTATTCATATTATTAAATTGCAATATTTACAATGTCTAGAAGTTCTGTCAAGGAGAGGTTTGGTCATCTAATTACGCGCCAATAAGGAGAAATCCTTATCGGAAATCTCCCTCTTTCCTGGGAACGACCTGGTTGTTAAATATTATGAGTTATAATATTAATGATGAATAAGTTCGTGTTGATTAAAGATGAATTTGATAGTTCCATTGTGCTGAGATTATTAGTGTTAGTGGAAATCGATATCTATTCCGATGATAATTGATGTCTGGGGGTTATATTGATAAATTGGGTAATTAATAGGATAAATGAGCAATTAATTGTTATTAATTCACATGATTATAACTATTTGTTCACATGTGTGTACTATTGAATCACATTCTTGTACTATTAGGGGAGTTGGTGCAAGATTGATAATACTTGCATGACTAAGTTAATGATGGAGGTATAGATGGAGGTACTATACTGTTATTCGTATTTTCACATGATTATAACTATTGAATCACATGATTGAACTATTGATTCACATTATTTACTATTATGAGAGGTGGTGCAAGTTTGATAATACTTGCAAGACTAAATTAAAAATGAATTGTACTGTAATATTTTGAGCCCCAAAACGTACAATTAGCGAAACTATATTTTCCTATAAATAGAAGCTCATTCTTCCTTCATTTCTCACTAATTCACTAAAGCTATAGAGCAATTATTATAGAGAGAAATTATAGAGAGAAAGAAGAAGAGAAGTCTGCTACCTCTCTACTCCAGTATCCAGTTTCTTTCTAAGGTAAGGGGTATTATTTCTTTCGTATTCATGAAGAGAGCTATTGTTATTCCATTCCTTATTATTATATTGGAATAACCTGTCTATGCGAAGTACCGCATACATGGTGAAATTCTTCTGTTATTCCATTCTTTATTATTCTGTTGGAATAACCTGTCTGTGCGGTCTATCGCATGCCTGGTGAATTATGTTGTTATTCCATTCTTTATTATTCTGTTGAAATTTTCTGTCTGTGCGGTTTACGCATGACCTGGTTCCATTCTTTATTATTCTGTTGGAATATCCTGTCTGTACGATTTACGCATGACCTGGTTCCCATTTTTTATTATTCTGTTGAGAATAACATGTCTGTGCGGTCTATCGCATGTATGGTGAATTCTTCTGTTATTCCATTCTTTATTATTCTGTTGGAATAACCTGTCTATGTGAATTACCGCATGCATGGTGAATGATCCTTTGTATTTATATGAATAGTATTTTTATTCAAAATGGGTTTCTGTCAGGGGCAGTTTCGTAATTTTTCTGACCCTAAAAATTTTACAAAAATTTAAAATGATAATTTGATGAGTTTTCTAGATTGTGTCCAAAAATGGCGATTTTTGAATGTATTGATTAAGAGTTATGGATTTTATGGGAAAAGTCTATTTTAAAAGTAAACTCTTATAACTCTTTGTGGTTAACTCCAAAATTGGTAAAATTTTTATTGGGAGTACATGTATATAACAGGAGTATACCCTGTAAATTTTGGAATTTTTGGACAAAATTATAATTTATGATAAATCTCTAAATATTTGACAGTTTTGGCCATATGAAAAATAGTAAATGAATCTTAAAAATTCCGAGAAAAATATATGTTCAATATGGATTTATATTCTGCTAAATCCCAGAAAAGAAATATTTTTGGGACTGATTTGGCATTTTTTATGAAAATGAACTAATTATAAGTAAATGAATTAAATATGTTATGTGAAGTAACAAAATTAGAAAATAGGATTTTATGGCTTGGGAATCCTATATAGGGTATATGCAGATTTTTGATGAGGTATTTGATCATTGGTGATGAAATCTTATGAGTATGGCATTTTTAAATGATTAAATGCATTATTTGGTAAAGTGTAAACAAGTGAAATAAATTGTTTATAAGTTTAAGAAGTGAATAAAATATTGTTATAATATTAATAATATTAGATAATGAGTTTATTAAGTGATTAATAATATTTGGATAAATTTAAAGTCTTTAATATGTATCCGTGTTTTCGTTTGATTAATGCTTATATCATTGTCATCATCCTCATGCTTATATTGTCATGAAAGTCATCTTTGGCTTACGTGCATAGATGGACTTAGTATGATTATGACCAGGGATCATTCGGTATAATCATGACCTGTAATGTTATAAATGATGTGGTAAAAGTCCTCAGTGACTTGTAGTGCATTGATGGATATTTTTTGGTATGATTATGACCAGGGATTATTCGGTATAGTCATGACCATTGATGATTTAATGAATATCCTTGGCCCGTAGTGCAGGGATGATTCGATGATGTGGTTTATTTATTAAACTGAGTCTCAGCGATAAAAATTGATGAAAACAATTTAAAACATAGAAGATAGTAGATATCATGCTCTACTTAACTCTTCTAATGGATTGCTTATTCCGCTGCAGTTAAACTTGATGTATATTGTATTTTATCAGTTTAACATTGTTGAAGGCTAATGATAATTTATTCTGCATTATCTTAGTCATAATATTTCTTACTGGGCTAGTTGAGCTCACCCTTTCTTTCACTGTTATCTTCAGGAAATGAGAATATAGCTGGGACGAGTTGGGGAACGGATTGACGGTCCAGATGATAGCATTAGTAGTCCTCACTATTCTATGAAATAGTGTGACAATAAATATAATGAGGACTCCATTGAGTATGGATATTGTCTAGATGACAATATTCTTATTAAAACTCTTAGATTATGTTTTGTCGTATTTTACACGACTGTTGTATAATTAAGTTATATTTAAATTTTGTACCATGTATTTGGCGACTCAAGATGGGTGATGTATACCTGTTTTGGGGGCATCACACATGTGATGATGGCGAATATACGAGTGGAACCGACTTTAATCGATAAAGTTAAAGTTGCTCAAGCTACAGACCTGAAGCTGATGCGTATGAGGAAGAAATTGCAAGAAGGTGCTATTTCGGAAGCAAGAATCGACGAAGAAGGAATACTTCGAGTCAACTCCAGACTTTGTGTTCCTAACGATTCTGACTTGAAGTATAAAATCATGATGGAGGCGCACAACACACCGTTTGCAATTCATCCTGGGAGTACCAAAATGTATCATGATCTTCGACATACATTTTGGTGGAGCAATATGAAGAGAGAGATAGCGAGGTTTATCTCAAGGTGTCTAACTTGTCAACGAGTCAAGGCAGAGCATCAAGTGCCAAAAGGTCCATTCTAACCACTTGAAATTCCATAATTGAAGTGGGAGCACATTACCATGGATTTCGTTACTGGTCTTCCCAAGGTTTCTCAAGGCATAAATGCGATTTGGGTCATTGTTGATAGACTGACCAAGTCTGCTCATTTTTTACCGATACGAGAAGCTTTTACACTTGAACGTCTTGCTAGTATGCACATAAACGAGATCGTAAGATTGCATGGTATGCTAGTATCCATAGTTTCTGATCGAGACCCAAGATTCACTTCAAGATTTTGGGTTAGTTTGCAAAAAGCTATGGGCACAGATTTATGATTTAATTCGACATATCATCCTCAAATGGATGGACAGTCGGAAAGGACTATTTAAACTCTTGAAGATTTATTAAGACTCTGTGTCCTTGACTTCAAGGGAAGTTGGGACAAATTCTTACCATTGGTGGAGTTTTCCTTCAACAATATTATCAAACAAGTATTGGCATGGCTCCATTTGAGGCGTTGTATGGAAGAACATGTCGTTTTCCAGTATGTTGGGATGAGGTGGGTGAAGCAACGTTGTTGGGACCAGATTTGGTACGTATGACTACGAAAAAGATTCAAACGATCTGACAACGTATAAAAACCTCACAAGATCGACAAAAGAGTTAATCTGATCTTCATTGAAAAGACATGGAATTCAATATTGGAGATCATGTGTTATTACGTGTTGCTCCATGGAAAGGAGTTACAAGATTTGGAAAGAGATGAAAGCTCAATCCTCGATTCATTGGCCCATTTTTAATCCTCGATTGAGTAGGAACTGTGATCTATAAACTTGCCTTACCGCCAAGTATGTCTCGTGTTCATAATATTTTTCACATATCTATGTTACGTAAATATGTGAAAGATCCGAACCATATTATTGAATTACAACCAGACGAGATAGAGGAAGATTTAACGTATGAAGAGTTACCAGTTAAAATCTTGGATAAGAAGGATCATATTCTACGCTCTAAAGTTTTACCTCAAGTCAAAGTTTTGTAGAGAAACCATGATGTGGAGGAAATGACCTGGGAGTTAGAATCTGAGATGAAGTCAAGATATCCTCACCTCTTCGATATACCAGGTACGTAACCTAATTTTGAGGACGAAATTTCATAAGAAAGGGAGGTTGTAAGACCCCAACTTTTATGAATAAAGAATAATTTTCTCGAAATATATTTTTGAATATTATGGTGTGGATTTGATATAATGTTATAGTTGTGGGTAATATTGACAAATTTTGCAAAGTAAGCAAGTGGTTATATAATATTCGATTGGTCGGGGAATATTAATTTTAACAGGGAATATTCGTACGATGGCACAATTATTGGTGGACCCCACAACAGAAGTATTGTCGTAGTTAGAAAATGACAGAATTATCTTTTTATAAAAATAACGGCAAAAGTTTTACCGTTAAATTGTTGAACTACCCGGTAGTAAAAGTATTATCGTATTTTAAATGACTGTTGTATAATTAAGTTGTATTTGAATTTTGTACCATGAGTGATGTTTTGTTAAACTCTTAAATAATACAGAATAAATTATCATTAGTCTTCAAAAATGTTAAACTGATAAGATACAATAGACATCAAGTTTAACTGCAGCGGAATAAGCAATCCATTAGAAGAGTTAAGTAGAGCATAAAATCTACTATCTTCTATGATTTAAAAAGTTTTTCATCAACTTAATCGCTGAGACTCAGCTTAATAAATAAACCATATCATCGAATCATCCATGCACTACGGGCCAAGGATATTCATGTAATCATCAATGGTCATGATTATACTGAATAATCCCTGGTCATAATCATACCAACAACTGTCCATCAATGAACTACAGGCCAATGAGGACTTTCACCATATCATTCGTCACATTACGGTCATGATTATACCGAATAATCCCTGTTCATAATCATACCAAGTCCATCTATGCACGTAAGCCAATGATGACTTTTATCACAATATAAGCATGAGGATGATGACAATGAAATAATAATTCAATAAAACAAGTTCAAGGATAAATTTTAAAGATTTATAATTTAATTTATCCAAAAATCAATAACGTCCAAATTGTCAACATGATACTGCTTTGTGGAGTAAAATTCAAGAATGCTCAGAAGAATATTTCCATGAAAAGATACTGGATGAAGTGCAAATATCCAGGATATTCTACTAATTTCATGGAGTATAGAAGCCAAAACTTTAACCAACTAAGTATAATAGAATATATGAAACTGCAAATAGATTTTTGCCCGCCATGCGGTAGTCCACGTAGACAGATCATTTCCAATATTTAATAAGGAATGAATACGAAGGATCATTCACCATGCATGCGGTAATCCACATAGACAGGTTATTCTAACAGAATAATAAAGAATGGAATAACAGAAGAATTCACCAGACATGCGATAGACCACACAGACAGGTTATTCCAACAGAATAATAAAGAATGGAATAACAGAAGAATTCACCAGGCATGCGATAGACCGCACAGACAGGTTATTCCAACAGAATAATAAAGAATGGAATAACAGAAGAATTCACCAGGCATGCGATAGACCGCACAGACAGGTTATTCCAACAGAATAATAAAGAATGGAATAACAGAAGAATTCACCAGGCATGCGATAGACCGCACAGACAGGTTTTTCCAACAGAATAATAAAGAATGGAATAACAGAAGAATTCACCAGGCATGCGATAGACCACACAAACAGGTTATTCCAATATAATAATAAAGAATGGAATAACAGAAGAATTCACCATGCATGCGATAGACCACACATACAGGTTATTCCAATAGAATAATAAAGAATGGAATAACAACCCTTACGAGTATTGAAAGAAAATAAATCTCTTCATGAATACGAAAGGAATAATACCCCTTACCTTAGAAGAAAACTGGGTACTAGAATAGTGAAATAGCAGACTTCTCTTCTTCTTTCTCTATATAATAATTGATGTCTGGAGGTTATATTGACTAATCGATATTTATTTCAATAATAATTGATGTTTGGAGGTTATATTGACCAATCGGGTAATTAATCGAATAAATGAGTAATTAATTGCTATTAATTCACATGATTATAACTATTTGTTCACATGTGTACTATTGATTCACATTTATGTACTATTAAGGGAGGTGGTGCAAGATTGATAATACTTGTATGACTAAGTTAAAAATGGAGGTATAAATGGAGGTACTATACTGTAATTCGTATTTTCACATGATTATAACTATTGAGTCACATGATTGTACTATTAATTCACATTATTTAGTATTAGGAGAGGTGGTGCAAGTTTGATAATACTTGCAGGACTAAATTAAAAATGGAAGAAAAGTTGAAGGTATTATACTGTAATATTTCGAGCCCCAAAATGTGCAATTATCGAAAAATATATTTTTCTATAAATAGAAGCTCATTCTTCCTTCATTTCTCACCAATTCACTAAAGCTATAGAGCAATTATTATAGAGAGAAATTATAGAGAGAAAGAAGAAGAGAAGTTTGCTACCTCACTATTCCAGTATCCAATTTTTTTCTAAGGTTATTATTCTTTTGTATACATGAAGAGATTTATTTTCTTTCAATACTTGTAAGGGTTGTTATTCCATTCTTTATTATTATATTGGAATAACCTGTCTATACGAAGTACCGCATACATGGTGAAATTCTTCTATTATTCTATTCTTTATTATTCTGTTGGAATAACCTGTCTGTGGGGTCTATCGCATGCCTGGTGAATTCTGTTGTTATTCCATTCTTTATTATTATGTTGAAATATCCTGTCTGTGCGAATTACGCATGACCTGGTTCTATTCTTTATTATTCTGTTAGAATATCCTGTCTGTGCGGATTACAGATGACCTGGTTCCATTCTTTATTATTCTGTTAGAATAACCTGTCTGTGCGGTCTATCGCATGACTGGTGAATTTTGTTCTTATTCCATTCTTTATTATTATGTTGGAATATCCTGTCTGTGCGGATTACGCTTGACCTGGTTCCATTCTTTATTATTCTGTTGGGAATAACCTGTCTGTGCGGTCTATCGCATGCATGGTGAATTCTTTTGTTATTCCATTCTTTATTATTCTGTTGGAATAATCTATCTATGTGCATTACCGCATGCATGGTGAATGATCCCTTGTATTCATTCCTTATTAAATTGTGGAAATGATCTGTCTACGTGGATTACCGCATGACGGATGAAAATCCATTTACAGTTTCGTAATTTTTCTGACCCTCAAAAATTCTGAAAAAATTTGAAATGATGTTTTGTTGAGTTTTCTATATTGTGTCCAAAAATGACAATTTTTGGATGTATAGATTAGGAGTTATGAATTTTATGGGAAAAGACTATTTTAAAAGTAAACCCTTATAACTCCTTGTGGTTAGCTCCAAAATTGGTAAAATTGTTATTGGGAGTACATGTATATAACAGGAGTATACCCTGTAAATTTTGAAATTTTTGGACAAAAGTACGATTTATGATAAATGTCTAAATATTCGGCAGTTTTGGCCATATGAAAAATAGTAAATGAATTTTAAAAATTTCAAGAAAAATATATGTTCAATATGGGACTATATTCTGCCAAATCCTAGAAAAGAAATATTTTTGGAACTGATTTGGTATTTTTCATGAAAATGAACTAGTTATAAGTAAATGAATTAAATATGTTATGTGAAGTAACAAAATTGGAGAATAGGATTTTATGGCTTGGGAATCCTATATAGGGTATATACATATTTTTGATGAGGGATTTGATCATTGGTGATGAAATGTTATGGGTATGGCATTTTTGAATGATTAAATGCATTATTTGGTAAAGTGTAAACAATTGAAATAAATTGTTTATAAGTTTAAGAAGTGATTAAAATATTATTATAATACTAATAATATTAGATTATGAGTTTATTAAGTGATTGATAATATTTGGATAAATTTAAAGTCTTTAATATTTATCCTTGTTTTCGTTTGATTAATGTGTATATCATTGTCATCATCCTCATGCTTATATTGTGATGAAAGTCATCTTTGGCTTACGTGCAAAGATGGACTGCGGATTATTGATTTTACAATTGTATATCTTTGGCTTACATGCAAAGATGGACTGTTGATTATTGGTTTTACAGTTGTATATCTTTGGCTTACGTGCAAAGATGGAATGTTGCTTTTTGGTTTTACAATTGTATATCTTTGGCTTACGTGCAAAGATGAACTATTGATTGATGAGTATCTTTGGCTTATATGCATAGATGAACTGTTTATTAGTATGATTATGACCATGGATCATTCGGTATAATCATGACCTGTAATGTTATAGATGATGTGGTAAAAGTCCCCATTGGCCCGTAGTGCATTGATGGACAGTTATTGGTATGATTATAACCATGGATTATTCGGTATAATCATGACCATTGATGATTACATGAATATCGTTTGCCATAGTACAGGGATGATTTGATGATGTGGATTATTTATTAAGCTGAGTCTCAGCAATAAAATATTGATTATACACTTTTAATTCATAAAAGATAGTAGATATCATGCTCTACTTGACTATTCTAAAATATAGTTGTATGTCTTTGGCCTGTAGTGCAAAGATGAATTGTTAATAAATATCTTTGGCCGTAGTGCAAAGATGAATTTATTAGTATGATTATGAGCAGGAATTATGATTTGGTATAACCATGATTTTTGATGTTTCAGGTGAAGATAGGTAATAAAAATTATCTTCGTCCTAGGTGCGAAGAGGAATTTAGAATCACAATTATGATTATGAGTTATTCATATGATTGTGGATAGGAATTGTTGATTGATGTTATAGGGATATAAAATTATTGGTGGACTTTTAAATGGAGAAGATAATAGATCTGATGGTCTATTTGACTCTTCTAATGGATTGCTCGTTCCGCTGCAACTATGGTTGAAATGTTTTATCATCTACCATATGTTTTAAATCTCTGATTTATTACTGATGAAGGCTATTGATGATGTAAATTATCCTTAGTCATGATATTCTTTACTGGGCTAGTTGTTCTCACCCTTTTGCTTCACAATTTCTTTAAGGTAATAAGAGTGTAGCTAGGTCAAGCGGGGGTAACAGGAGAATAGAACGGTGGTCGATAGCTGTTGAGGTTCTCCCTAAATAGTATGGAAATAATTTTATTGAGAACTTTAGATAAGTGTGTCGTATTGTATACGTCATTTGATATTTAATTTTGGTGAACCGAATAGGGTGAGGTGAACCCAACTTTGGAAGAGTGTTTTGCCACTATCATACAAGATGTCTAATGACATACAACCTCATGTTATCATAAGACGGGGTTGTACACATCCACTTGCTGAGTATATCTACGAGCACTACCTATATAATCTTGGAGTTTGTTTGAAATATGATTCTCAATTGGATACAATGGAGATAATTATAAGTCAAGAGAAGACTCACCATTGGAAAGAAGATGATAACAATCTTCTTATTTTTCCTTGGTACTATTGAGTCAACCAAGGATAATTCTGTGGACATATGATATCTATCATAACCTAGACGCAAGGCCTCCCATGTACGAAGGTTTCCTTGAGTATTTTCCAAAGATTTTAATTTCTAAAACAGTTATTGATTGTACTTTTATGTAAAGTACCATTGTAGGCTTGTGTTCAAGGCACCATAAGAGTTACATACATTTGTATTAAAACTCACAGTTTAACTGTGGTCGTATTCTGCACGACTGTTCAACAGTTGTATAAATGAAGTTGTAAATGATTTTTATAGTGTGATATCTGGCGACTCAGAATGGGTCGTGTGGACCTATTTTGGGGGCGTCACAATTTCTCACTATTGGCGCGCAATTAGATTATCTAACCTCTCCTTGACAGAACTTCTAGACATTGTCAATATTGCAAATAATAATATGAATAACTTTGTCGTCTCAATTATTGATTTAATAATATAATATATTATACAGAAGATACTGTGACAATAATTGAATCAATAATATAAGAGATATGATGCAACAATTACTGTAGCAATAATTGAGTATAACTGACTGACTTCTTATGTAAGCATCAATAATCAATACCGTGTGCTACTATGCAACCACACGTATTACTGTACTTTTACTACAGGGTAGTTCAACAGTTATAACGATAACACTTTCGCCGTTATTTTTATAAAAAGATAATTCTGTCGTTTTCTAACTAAGACAATACTTCCGTTGTGGGGTCCACCAATGATTGTGCTGTCGTACGGATATTCCCCGACGAAAAGAATATTCCCCAACCAAACGACTATTTTATAACAACTTGCATACTTTGCAAAAAATTTCACATATCGCCCTTAACTTTAACCTTTTATCAATTTAACCATTTACGAAATAAAATAATAATTATAAGAAAATTGAATACTTTCATTTCATAAAATTCGGGGTCTTACATTTACTTACTACGTTATATAAATGTTAACATAATAAAATTCCTTAGAATAGTGATACAAATTATATAGTTTCAAGTATGTGACTTGAACATGAGATTATATAATTACAATTAGTATCATTGCTCTTAAATGTCCCTAGTCGAGTATCATTGTTTGATGGGACAAAAATGATGCATTGAGACTAGTATGTGGATTGACTGATGACCAAATCTCATTGGTCATAAATATATAAGATATTGAGTCAATTCATAGGTACATGTTAGAGAACGATGTACTGGACAGACCCACCATGAGAATTCTATGTGGAGCATTATGCAAAGTGTCATTAGCAATTCTCATAGTGACAATGATGTAATGATCCACTAACCTGAAAGCACTATATTACTACACGAGAATTTATGTACTTTGATATCATCAAAGGTCACCTTTAATAGGGTGGACTATAAAGGTGATTATTGGGTACATCATGAATCGTGTGAGGAATATGAGCGATCTAGATGGAATTTAACCCTCCTATATATTAGGGGTGATATCCATAGGCCTCTTGATTGAGTAGAACTATGAAATGCATGGCCATGCTCAAATAGTGATTTGTTTCATATAGTCTACTCATTGATCAAGAAAACTCAGATTAAATTATGAAGAGTATGACGCATTCCATGACTCGAGTTTAATTTAGGATATCAAGGTTGAAAGGATTAAATTACATTGAAACATTGGTCACGAAAAGGTTGCATCGAATCATCGATCTTATTATTACTTGGGTAGGAGTGATGCATTACTAGATGTCGCTCACTGTTTATAATTTTATAATATGATTTTAAAATTATTGTCAACGTAATAATAATCTATAGGGTCACACACATAGAACGTAATTAAAAGAGAATTAATTTAAATTGTAAAGATTTAAATATGTCAATATGATTGATAATATTTAAATTACGAATTTAAATTAATAGGATAATTTACATATATAAGTATGTTAATTAAGTAAGACTTAATTAAGATATATATATATATATATAAATTCATATTTTATTTTAATTAAGTTAGGTTTTTGATTAATTCCTTTTTAACTGCTATATATATATTATATGTAACAGCCATTTTAGGGATTATCATTATAACCTAACAAACCCTAGCCGCTCTTAGAGAGAGACTAGAGAGAAAAAGTTTCAAAAATCTTGTTCCTTTGGTGGCTAGTACCGCAGCTCCCTTTATTACAGAATCGTGCGACGATTAGCGGGCGTTCGTGTGGATACCATAGAGACGTAGTACCGTGAGGGATTGCGTTGGAGATTCAAAACATTTTAGCTTTTTCATAATCGGTATAATCTCTAAAACACTGAATTAATTTTTGTTTCGCATGGATCCTATTTTGGGTTTCAGAATTTTTTTATATTCCGTTGTGCGTTTTTGTATTGAAATTCTCAACATTTAGTGCATCAACAATCATTGTGTTACTTTTCCGGTAGAGAGCCATGGCAAGCAGGGACAACAGTGCTTCAAACCAGGAAAAAGCAAAAACCCATCACACCACTCAAGTGAGGGGGTCGGTGAAGGACAGGTTGTGTTCTAAAGATCATGGAGACGATGCTGGACACACCCAATCTGTCCGGCGACGGCTGTTTTTGACTAGTCAGCACACCCCCATCCCCGTCAGTTATGCTGACGACAACCAGTCTTGGGCATACGATATGAGAGAGAAAGATCGGGCCGGGGGCAGCCAAGAACAGCATCAATTCATTCTGTAGAAAAAGATGCAGCAAAATTAAGATACCATGATGGCACTACGCCTTCAGCAAGAGGAGCTTGAGGAGCAGATGGCTAAGATGGCTAAGATGGCAGGAGAGTAGGAAGCCTCATCCAATAGGCGAAGACATTGAAGCCGATCCCAGTCACCTCGCCGGGAGGAGGCAAGAAGAGAAAAGAGCAGACCCATGAGTCACTCTCGGGAAGGCAGAAGCCGAAGGAGGAGTCGTTCGGTAGATAAAAAATCTAAGCATCAGGGTAGATCAGGACAAAGGAGGAGAATCGGGTCTCCTAAATACGAGAGGGACATGCATAGATCGCCCCCTCATAAAGAGGAATCCGATCCCCTCGCCAGAAGGGTCGCAGAGTTGGAAAAGCTACTAGCGGTGAAGGACCAGATGGGAACACCCTCGACCTGCCTAGGATCACCTTTTCACCATAAATCAACCACGTCATAGCCGACCCAAAGAAGAAGATGCCCCCGATGGAGACATATGATGAGTTGGGGGATCCTTATGATCATTCAGATGGATATGACAGGCTAATGACTTATTACGGACATTCAGATGCTGCCAAGTGCCACATATTCACGACAAATTTAAAGAAAAGCGCCAGAAAATGAATGGGGACTTTGGCAACGGTGTCGATTAGTTCATGGAATGACCTTTAGGAAAAGTTTTATGCTCGGTTTGGGAGTAACAGAAGAAGGGGAAAAACATTATTTCCCTCATGCAGGTGAGACTGCGTTCGGATAAAAGCCTCGGTCAGTACATTAAGAGGTTTCAGGAGGCCGTGGGCTCGATAGCAAAATTAAATTCCCCTCAAGCCTTGGAATTTTTCACCACCGGTCTAGATATAGGAAGATCGAAGAAGCTGATGAAGGACCTGGTGATCAACCTTTCCGCCGACCTGACCGAAGCCTTCCATCGGGCTAAAGGATTCATTGCCATAGAGGAGGCCATGGGAAACTTCAAACCTCACTCCTAGTCTTACGAGAAGTCTAAGGATCGGGATAAACAGAGCTATCAACGTTCAGATAATAATCAGGGGAGGGAGGATAATTTTGGGAAGAAAAACTACAATGGTAGGGGATTGGGAAGTGGCCGAACACCCTTCTCGAGCAGATCGGGCAAAGATATTGGAGGAGATACGGAATAAATCATTTTATGAACCTTGCTCGATGCATCCGAAGCCCGGGAAGAGGGGTCAGGATAAGTTTTGTGAATACCATCAGAGTCCCAGGCACACAACGGAGATGTGTCATAATCTGAAGGACTTGATAGAGAAAAATGTTCAGAACAGCCATCTAGTCCAGTATGTAACGGGTCAGAAGAATGCTGAGACTCCAAGGGAGGAAAATAGAGGACCAGCTCGGGATGCACAGCCAAAACATAACCAGCTAGCCCGAGGCATAATTGATGTGATTTTAGGCAGTTCTGTAGGGCGTGTGACTAGAAAAAAGAGAAGTGGGCACCTCGATGCAGTGTTATCAGTTGCAGGTTCCTCGCCAAGAAAGGATCAGGCCTACCCGGGAACATCTATCTCTTGTAAGGTTTTGTAAAAATCAAAGTAACAATCAAATTGCAAAAATAGCGGAAGCAAAGTAAAATTAGATTTTAAAATTTTTCACAAAACAATTATCTGGATCATCCTTTATGCATATTATTAATTAAAACAAAGAACAAGAAGTTATGGAATCATACCCTTGTAGATACGAGCTTCCACGGGTACGAGTTCAACTCATATTTCTTCGCGATCTCCTTGAATCTTTGGGTAGATTCCTTCCTTTGATCAATATTAATTAGCCACCCAAGTGTATGGTCTCTAGAGGCGATCCACCAAGGAAAAAGAATTTTCAAGAAGAAGGATGTATTGGCTCAAACCCTAGTTTTTTTATCTCTATAGAAAAGGGGACATACTCTCTAACAATTGGAATTACGTATATATGATATCTGATATAAGACTCCTCTTATAAAGATATCAGGTAACCCTATTTAATTAAAATAAGATATTATTTAATTAATTAAACTCATTTAATTAATTAGGCTCCCTAATCTTATTAGGGATAATTAATTAAAATCCTTTAACTAATTTTGTCTCCTAATCTTATTAGGAATAAATGAGAGTAATTATATTAAATTAATTCCTAAACTCTTTTAGAAATTAAAATAATAATAATTGTAATAATATTAATAAGACTCCTCTTATTAATTTATATTTAATATTTCTAAAATATTAAATAATAAATATTAAGCTATTTAATTTATTCTATCACCATAGACTAAATTAAATATACTTAACATACTATTACGATTATGCCATTAACTTCTTAAATAATTATTCTTCCTTCTATGGTGTGACCCTTTAGGTTCTCTATATTAAACCGGTTGTGAATAAATCAATTAGAATAATTCTAATCTTATTTAAATAAATAAATTAAAATATTAATTTATTTAAATAAATAATATTTATTCTACAATAGGGATAATCCTCCCTAGCGATCAATGACTTTTCAGATAATATAGATTTCAACATTAATCATAAAAGAACCTTTGAGTAAATAGTTACCGTACAATTCAATCCTTCCACCATACAATGTTCCAATTAAATATAAGACATGGAATTACTGTCAAGTCTTATTTTATTTAATTATATGTATTTCGATTCCTAAAAGCACAACTCCTAATGAATGCAATTAGAAACTACTTTCTAATTTCAAACAACCTTGGCCAAGGATTCCTGGGTTGTCATTTATCGAATCACATATGACATTTCTTTTCTTTTAGTAGAAGTGGTAGATTCTTTATTGATCATTCATTATCTCCATATATAACTTATTACACCCAAGCATACCCTTTGATATACTCTAAGAGTCTTAAGGAATAAGTCAAAATGTAATTCATTATATATAAGATACTATAATGATCTCAAGTCTAAGGATCATTTGTACTACTATCACTACAGGAATTTCTATTGACAGGCAAGTAAAACTCCATTAGGTATTCCTTAGCGAGTCACTTTCAGTGAACTTATTCTCCAATAAGCACCTACATACTTGATTTAGTGTCTCCACAGAAATGATTATGAGATCAATTATCCTCATCCAATGAGCAAGCAACGTATGTACCAATCTATCTGGATTCACTAATCTCCTTTTTAGTAATCCATTAATTGGGAACATTTTAGTTTTAAGTTATCTCAGAATTTAGATCTCATTAGCATGATCTCATCATGATTCTAAAAGCATTGCTTAAAATTATGGGTTTATCACATATTATTAAAACAACACCATGTAGATAATTAAATGCCTTTAATAAATAATTCTTTTATTAATAAATAAATAAGATTGATTACAAAGTATATGCTTTATCATCATACATGATTGGCTTGTATGCATGCTACTTTCATCTCTTTCTCTGACGAAGACTATCCTCCAGACCTCATAGAACAGCATGACAGGGCGTTGGTGATAACAACTCAGGTCGGGCCAATGGACATGAGAAGGATGATGATAGACAACGGATCCTTGGTCGACATACTATACACTCACACCTATCAAAGGATGGACCTTGAAGGAAAAAAGATGGAGCTTGGAGGAGAAGTCCCATTGTACGGGTTCAGTTGAGATCTGGTGCATGTGTCGGGCACCATTGAATTGCCTGTCAGGTTCAGCACAGCACCCCAGCAGGTAGAGATAATGGTTAGATTCTTTGTGGTCCAGGTGGATTAGGCATACAATGCTATTTTGGGAAGGCCGACCCTTACAGCTTTGCAAGCAGTAATTTCCATACCTCATTTCAAAATCAAGTTTCTGACACCGAACGGGATTCGGGAGGTGAAAGCCGATCTAGAAATTGCCTGGAAGTGTTATCGGAATACTTTAATTTCTTCGGGGGGGGGGGGGGGGTCGGGATCAACAAACAGAAGCAGACAATGGCCATTGAAATAGAGCCATTCACTGAGAGTAGCACAAAACCGCTTGCCCTGCCTGCCGAGGAGACAGAGGATGTGGAGTTGGTCCCGAGGAATATAGAGAAACTGATCACGATCGGGTCGAGGTTGACATAACCGTTCCAAACAGGGCTAATAGAACTTTTTCTAGTATACGTTGACATCTTTGCATGGGAGCCTAGTGACATGTCTGGGGTAAGTGAGTTGATGGCCCTGCACAGATTACATGTAGACCTGAAGAGAAAACCAGTTACACAAAAAAGAAGAACGTTTGCTCCAGAAATATAGAGAATCATAGACAAAGAGATCGCAAAACTCCTAGAAGTAGAGTTTATCTTTGAAATCGATTACCCCGAGTTGCTGGCTAATGTGGTTTTGGTTCAGAAACAGAATGGGAAGTGGAGATTATGTATTGACTACATGGACTTGAACAAGGTATGCCCGAAAGATTTCTATTGTGATGCCCCCAAAATAGGTATACATCACCCATTTTGAGTCGCCAGATACATGGTACATAACTCAACTACAAACTTAATTATAGAATTATCGTGCAAAATATGACAAAACATAGCTAAGAGTTCAAACACGAATATTGCCTTCTAGACAATATTCACACTCAATGGAGTCCTCATTACAATTATTATCACACTATTTTATAAAAATAATGAGGACTACTATAGCCACCATCTCGGACCGTCAATCCATTTCCCGACCAGTCCCAGCTATATTCTCATTTCCTGAAGAGAACATTGAAAGAAAAGGGTGAGTTCAACTAGCCCAGTAAGAATTATTATGACTAAGATAATGCAGAATAAATTATTCTTAGCCTTCAACAGTATAACAACTGATGGAATATAATAAACAACAAGTTATAGATCAATAACTGCAATGGAATAATCAATCCATTAGAAGAGTCAAGTAAAAAATAATGTCTACTATCTCTTCTAGATTAAAAGTCCATCGTTAATATTTCATTCCTGTAATACTCAACAACAGTTCTTTGTTATACCCAAGATAAAAAGAACTATCATCACCTGTCTTCACCTAAACCACCAAAGATTATAGTTAAATCCACAATTCATATTTATAATCATATAACTCAACAGTTTCTCCTTGCCACAAAGGCTTAATAGAACATTTACTCAATATCCTTACCCCAAAGGCTAAAGATATTCAAATGTAATAACAATGATCATACCAATCAGTTGTCTACCTTTGCATTACGGGCCAAAGATATTCAATTATAAAACCAATGGTCATGATCATACCAATCAATTGTCTGTCAGTGCACTACGGCCAAAGACATTCAACTGTTAACTAATGGTCATGATCCTGCCAATCACATCATCGAATTATCCATGCACTACGGGCCAAGGATATACTTTATTATCACCAGTGGTTATGATCATGTCATACACCTGTCCATCTTTGCACGTAAGCCAAAGATATGCAACTATAAAACCAATAACCAACAGTCTATCTTTGCACATAAGCCAAAAAAATATACAACTGTAAAACCAATAATCAATAGTCCATCTATGCACGTAAGCCACAGATGACTTTCATCACAATATAAGCATGAGGATGATGACAATTATATAGGCATTAATCAAACGAAATCAAGGATAAATATTAAAGACTTTAAATTTATCCAGAGTTTAAAAATATCCAAATTGTCAACATGATACTGCTTTGTGGAGTAAAATTCAAGAATAATATTCATGTACCAAAAATAATTTGGACAGAAAAGAAATATATTTTTCAGGTAAATAGTACCCCGTTAATAGTACTTTGGGAGTAGTACCCCGTGAATAGTACCCCGACATGAAAAGTACCTCAAATACTCGAGTGAAAGATACTAGAGTGAATAGTAATCGGGTGAATAGTAACTTGTGAATAGTAACTCGTGGATAGTACTCTGGCACGAAAAGTGCCCCGAATACCCGAGTGAATAATACTAGAGTGAATAGTAACTGGGTGAATAGTAACCTATGAATAGTAACCCGTAATAGAAAAATACCAAAGAAAATGATATTTTATGACGAGTACAAAAGAAATGATATCTCAGACGAGTATAATAGAATATATGAAACTGCAAATGGATTTTTACCTACCATGCGGTAATTCACGTAGACAGATCATTTCCATAATTTAATAAGGAATGAAAACGAAGGATTATTCACCATGCATGCGGTAATCCACATAGGCAGGTTATTCCAACAGAATAATAAAGAAAGGAATAACAGAAGAATTCACCAGGCATGCGATAGACTGCACAGACAGGTTATTCCCAACAGGATAATAAAGAATGGAACCAGGTCATGCGTAATCTGCACAGACAGGATATTTCAACATAATAATAAAGAATGGAATAAGAATAGAATTCACCAGGCGTACGATAGACCGCATAGACAGGTTATTCTAATATAATGATAAAGAATGGAATAACAAAAGAATTTCACCATGTATGCGGTACTTCTCATAGACAGGTTATTCCAACATAATGATAAAGAATAGAATAACAGAAGAATTTCACCAAGTATAGGGTAGACCGCGTATACAAGTTATTTCAACAGAATAAAAAAATGGAATAACAGAAGTTCTCTTCATGAATACGAAAGAAATAATACCCCTTACCTTAGAACAACTGGATATAGGAGTGATGAAGTAGCAGAATACTTTTTTTTTTCTCTCTATAATTTCTCTCTCTAGAGTTTCAGTGAATTCGTAAGAAATAATGAACGAATGAGCTTCTATTTATAGGAGAATGGACTAAATAGTAACTAATTCCTGAACGGTCCAGATTGATTTACTTTTAAACGGACGGTCCAGATTGGTTTACTATAAAATATTCTAATAAAATAAAATCTTTTAAATAAAATATAATATATTCTATTTATAATCTAATAAAACGAATAACTTTATAAAAGTATTCTATTTTATATAAAAAGATTTTACTATACAAAACACAATGCAGGCACTATGCAAACACTATACATAATAAAATATAATATATTCTATTTATAGTCTAATAAAACGAATAACTTTATAAAAGTATTCTGTTTTATATAAAAAGATTTTACTATGCAAAACACTATGCATAATAGAATATAATATATTCTATTTATAGTCTAATAAAACGAATAACTTTATAAAAGTATTCTGTTTTATATATAAAAAATTTACTATGCTAAATACTATGCATAATAGAATATAATATATTCTATTTATAGTCTAATAAAACGAATAACTTTTATAAAAGTATTCTATTTTATATAAAAATCTTTTCTGTTTTCTTACATTAATAATACTTATAAAACAAAACTTCATCATCATTATTATAATTCACACTATTAATCGACCTGATAGTTCCCAGGAAAGAGGGGGCTTTCCAATAAGGATTTCTCCCTATTGGCCGGCAATTAGGTGACCAAACCTCTCCTTGGCAGAACTTCTAGACATTGTTAATATTGCAAATAATAATATTAATACCTCTGTCATCTCAATATATAAAATATTGACAATAATTAAATACAACTGAGTGACTTCTCACGTAAGCATCAATAATCAATACCGTGTGTTACTATACAACCACGCGTATTACTGTACTTTTAACACCGGGTGTTTCAATAGTTAACGATAAAACTTCCGCCGTTATTTTCATAAAATATTTTTGTCATTCTTTTAATCCGACAATAATTTCATTGTGGGGTCTACCAATGATTGTGCCGTTGTACGAATATTCCCTGTTAAAACGAATATTCCCCGACCAATCGAATATTATATAACAACTTGCGTACTTTGCAAAATTTATAACTATTACCCACAACTATAACATTATATCAAATTCATTCCATAATATTCAAAAAATGATAATTATAGAAAATTCATCTTTATTCATAAAAGTTAGGGTCTTACAATCTTTCCTTCTTATGAAATTTTGCCCTCGAAATTAGGGTACGTACCTGGTGTGTCGAAGAGGTAAGGATACCTTGATTTCATTTCAGATTCTAACTCCCAGGTCATTTCCTCAACATCGTGGTTCCTCCATAAAACTTTGACTTGAGGTATAACCTTGGAGCGAAGAATATATTCCTTCTTATCCAAGATTTGAATAGGAACCTCTTCATACGTTAAATCTTCTGCTATTTTGTCCGGTTTTAACTCAATAATGTGGTTTAGGTCTTTCACATATTTACGTAACATGGATATATGAAAAACATTATGAACACGAGATATACTTGGCGGTAAAGCGAGTCAATAGGCTACAGTCCCTACTCGATTGAGGATTAAAAATGGGCCAATGAATCGAGGATTGAGCTTTCCTATCTTTCCAAATCTCGTAACTCATTTCCATGGAGTAACACGTAACAACACATGATCTCCAATATCGAATTCCACGTCCTTTCGATGAAGATCAGCAAAACTCTTTTGTCAGTCTTGTGAGGTTTTTATACGTTGTCAGATCGTTTGAATCTTTTCCGTAGTCATACGTACTAACTCCGGTCCCAAAAACGTTGCTTCACCCACCTCATCCAAGCATACTGGAGAATGACACTTTCTTCTATACAACGCCTCGAATGGAGCCATGCCAATACTTGTTTGATAACTGTTGTTATAAGAAAACCCCACCAATGGTAAGAACTTGTCCCAACTTCCCTTGAAGTCAAGGACACAGAGTCTTAATAAATCTTCAAGAGTTTAAATAGTCCTCTATGATTATCCATCTGTCTGAGGATGATATGCCAAAATAAATCATAAATCCGTGTCCATAGCTTTTTGTAAACTAACCCAAAATCGTGAAGTGAATCTTGGGTCTCGATCAGAAACTATGGATACTAGCATTCCATGCAGTCTTACAATCTCGTTTATGTACATACAAGCAAGACGTTCAAGTGTATAAGTTTCTCATATTGGTAAGAAATGAGCAGACTTGGTCAATCTATCAATAATGACCCAAATTGCATATATGCCTTGAGAAACCTTGGGAAGACCAGTAAAGAAATCCATGGTAATGTGCTCCCACTTCCATTCTGGAATTTCAAGTGGTTGCAATGGACCTTTTGGTACTTGATGCTCTGCCTTGACTCGTTGACAAGTTAAACACCTTGAGATAAACAACGCTACCTCTCTCTTCATATTGCCCCACCAAAATGTATGTCGAAGATCATGATACATTTTGGTACTCCCAGGATGAATTGAAAACGGTGTGTTGTGCGCCTCCATCATGATTTTATACTTTAACTAAGGATCGTTAGGAACACAAAGTCTGGAGTTGACTCGAAATATTTCTTCTTCATCGATTCTTGTTTCCGGCATATCACCTTCTTATAATTTCTTCCTCATATGCATCAGCTCCAGGTCTGTAGCTTGAGCAGCTTTAACTTTATTGATTAAAGTCGGTTCTACTCGTATATTCGCCATCATCAAGTGGCTCCCTGGAGTCTTTATCTCTATCTCCATCCTTTGCAAGTCATACAAAATGGGGTACTTCGCATAGACAGGTTATTCCAATATAATGATAAAGAATGAAATAACAAAAGAATTTCACCATGTATGCGGTACTTCGCATAGACAGGTTATTCCAACATAATGATAAAGAATGGAATAACAGAAGAATTTCACCAAGTATAGGGTAGACTGCGTATACAGGTTATTCCAACAAAATAAAAAAATGGAATAATAGAAGTTCTCTTCATGAATACGAAAGAAATAATACCCCATACCTTAGAACAGCTGGATATAGGAGTGGTGAAGTAGCAGAATATTTTTCTTCTTTCTCTCTATAGTTTCTCTCTCTAGAGTTTCAGTGAATTTGTAAGAAATAATGAAGGAATGAACTTCTATTTATAGGAGAATGGACTAAATAGTAACTAATTCCTGAACGGTCCAGATTGATTTACTTTTAAACGGACGGTCCAGATTGATTTACTATAAAATATTCTAATAAAACAAAATCTTTTAAATAAAATATATTCTATTTATAATCTAATAAAATGAATAACTTTATAAAAGTATTCTGTTTTATATAAAAAGATTTTACTATGCAAAACACTATGCAGGCACTATGCAAATACTATGCATAATAAAATATAATATATTCTATTTATAGTCTAATAAAACGAATAACTTTATAAAAATATTCTGTTTTATATAAAAGGATTTTACTATGCAAAACACTATGCATAATAGAATATAATATATTCTATTTATAGTCTAATAAAATGAATAACTTTTATAAAAGTATTTTGTTTTATATAAAAAGCTTTTCTATTTTATTACATTAATAATACTAATAAAACAAAATTTCATCATCATTATTATAATTCACACTATTAATCGACCAGGTCGTTCCCAGGAAAGAGGGGGCTTTCCGATAAGGATTTCTTCCTATTGGCGCGCAATTAGGTGACTAAACCTCTCCTTGGCAAAACTTCTAGACATCGTTAATATTGCAAATAATAATATTAATACCTCTGTCATCTCAATATATAAAATATCGACAATAATTGAATACAGCTGAGTGACTTCTCACGTAAGCATCAATAATCAATACCGTGTGCTACTATGCAACCACGCGTATTACTGTACTTTTAACACCGGGTGTTTCAACAGTTAACGATAAAACTTCTGCCGTTATTTTCATAAAATATTTTTGTCGTTTTCTCAATCCGACAATAATTCCGTTGTGGGGTCCACCAATGATTGTGCCGTCGTACGAATATTCCATGTTAAAACGAATATTCCCTGACAAATCGAATATTATATAACAAATTGTGTACTTTGCAATATTTATAACTATTACCCACAACTATAACATTATATCAAATTCATTCCATAATATTCAAAAAATGATAATTATAGAAAATTCATCTTTATTCATAAAAGTTGGGGTCTTACAAGTATAGTTTAGAATATCGATAATATTGAGAAAATATTTTGAAATCCTCAATCTGATTATGTATAGAACCCGTTATGGATTATGTCTAGTTCCAAAGCTAATATAGGACTTACTAAGGCGCACACTTTTTAGATCCCCTTCGGAGAGCGTGTATTTTTATAGATACCTTAGTACGGTGCATATCATTGACGTTATCGAACTTTTGGGCCATGTTACAGGGTTATTGTAACCTTAGTCGCTAAGGCTACGTGGATTAAAAGATATATTGTATACTTTGAAATCATTTTTGAATGTGAAATTCGTTTTGTTATTAGCTGTTTTGAAAATGATTGATTTAAAATATATTTAGTGTTGGGTTTTAAGTTAAAGATTGTTTTGTTTGGGCTTCATGTTATTGATATTGTTATCTTGCGGGCCTTTGAGTTTGCGGTGTGTAGTACTTCGAGACTGTATCGGGTTTGGGGTTTTACAAGTTTAATGGTCTTCATAACTTAATCGAACCATTACTTTTCATATTTTAGACAACAAAATAGATTTTGTAGTTTTTGTATTATAGTTGAAGTTGATCTCACTATGATCTTTTGACATCCCAGGTTTTCAGACCTTAGCATTATAATTTATGCATGTCTTCAGGTAAGCATCTCTAACTCTATTCGTTCCCCCCTTGAGAAATATAATCTTTAAGGAGATTAATAAAAAGGATTTTATATATTGTACTTGCATGTTGTGGTTACTGCACTAGGTGCATTCGTAATAGACAGAGTTGGAATGTCTTAACACTTACAATTGGCCTTTATGTGATTTCAGGAACCTATATTCTTTATGCCGCGGTAAATGCATTCGCCATTTTGTTCGTGGTCATGCTTGTACTAGAAACAAAAGGGAGAACTCTGGAACAAAAATAGGCTGCTATTAATGCCTACTAATCAGAAAGGTTTTCTCATGGAATCATGACAGCTCTGATACTCTTTCAAGATATACAAAATGGGGCAATTCCAAAAAAGATGACATTCTTGGGAACCTACAAAATCCGTATCTAAATTTATTAAATACATTTTTTAAAAGAAGCATCAAATATTCAAAGAATTACGGCTGCTTGATCCGAATTGCGGCTTTCCCTCTACTTTTTGGGTATTGAAAAAGCCTCACGTCGAGCATCTCCCAGAGTGAGATCGTTCGTGCCCCAGACCCCTGGATCACTTACTACAGTGAGAGATCTATTGCTCGTGACTCCAGGAGTCACTCACTAGCTTGTGAGTTTTTCGTTCCACCTCCCAGGTGGAAATTCACTTATAAGTTCCCAAAGCCAATATAAAATTCAGATTCTCTTTATCCTATGTCGAGGGTGGATTAGAGAGGAAGATAGCTCTCGATTTCCCTTTTTCAGTAAGTGGTAAGGGGAGCAAAGCATCCCTTATCTTGGTAGTATAATAGAAAGCTACAGAAGGGCCTATAAGACGCTTCTATAGAGTTAATAGAGAAGTGTAGTCTATCATATTATGAATGTTATTAATACCTAGTTTTAGGCCCTCTAGTATAGTCTAAGAGCAGAAATATCAATTAAGTTAATTAAGTTAACAGGTCTTCCCTTACTCTATTTCCTTACAATAAATAGTCGAAAAGTATAGAGCGGATCGTATCCCCTCTTCGCTACACTCATCTCTCCTCGGGGGAGACTATACAACTTCCTTTAGAGATGTTAGTAGCAGTGTTTCTCAAAAAAACTCTAACTCGAAAATGCCACTAATGACCGTTGAACATTATAACGCCTTCTATCAGCTACTTAACTGATGGAATATTCATACCGGAATTATACTCGCATTAAGCGAGCTTTTTCGGGATATTGGTGCTATAATTTAAGACAAGATGACATATCAGAATATCATTCACATAAATGTTCTAACATAGAGTAGAATTAAACATTGAAGAGATTAGTTGACAACAGTCAAAAGATGGGCGCTTAATTCCAATACAATAGGGGTTTGTACGCCTCAATGAAGCCCTACCCCCATGCTTGAATGAACTCCTGAAACATCCACTTCAATTTATTCTACTTCATCTCCCCCTTTTATCTTCGAGGGGAGACGAGCGTAACGAAGAGGGGGATACTATCCGCTCTATATACTTCCCGACTATTTTTTGTAATGAAATAGAGTAACGGAAGAATATGCTATTTTAGTTTACTTAATTGTGGTGTTTTGGAATTCACACCTCTAACAACTACAAAAAAGATTGGATATTGTGCATTGTGTAAGACCCCAAATAATTAATAAATGAAATTTAATTTCCTCTAATTATTATTTTGAAATAGTAAGGGTTGATGTGATTAATGTGGATAGTTGTGGGTAAAATACGCAAATATTTCAAAATAATATAAAATATTCATTGTTGTCGGGGAATATTCGTTTGGTCGTGGAATATTCTTGCTGTCGGGGAATATTCGTACGACGACGCAGTCTTTTGTGGGCCCCATAACAGAAAGCGATTGGAGGAAGAAAACGACAAATATAAGTTGTTAAAAATAACGGCGTAGTTGTTACCGTTTACACTGTTGGAATACCCGGTGGTTAAAACACGGTAATACGTGTTGTTGCACAGTAGCACACGGTATTGCACCAATTATTGACTCTTACGTAAGAAGGCACTACTCAATAATGGTTACAGTAATTATTGTTCAGTATTTTATTATATTGGTTCAATAACTGTTGCGTTGATATTTTTATATTGCTGTTGTTTCAATAATTGTCATTACACAGTATTTTTCATTATCGAAGCAATAATTCATATTATCTGAATAATATTATTTGATAACACTATTGGCAATGTCTAGAAAGTTCTGTCTAAGGAGAGGTTTGGTCACCTAATTGCGCGCCAGTAAGAAGAAATTCTTATTGGAAAGCCCCCTCTTTCCTGGGAACGGCCTGGTTGTCAGTATTGTGATTCTGTAATATTATTTGTGAATAATTAAATTATTGATTTATATGATGAGGAAAATATTGATTTTATGTGGATATAGATGGAGAAAATTTTTAATGTGACAATTGTTGAAAATTAATATTTTATCTTTTTATGATAAAATAATTCATTTAAATATATTATTATATTTTAATAATATAATAATGATGATATTTTTACGATGAATACGGGATATATGAGTATATGTGGAGGAGGAGTATTTTTGTTACCAAAAATATTTAAAACATGTTAAACATGTCGGTGGACCCCATTTATTGACTGAAATTTGATTATAGCCTGTAAAATCGCCCGTTTATGAATTTTGATCAACTTCTGTTTGGAATTTGGAAAAACTTCCTTCTGCAAAGTTGTGCAGAATTGAATTTCCTATAAAAACTCGCGAGATTCGAATTTTTCTGACAAAGGAGCTATTTATTATGAATTATTGAAGTTTTGGATTAATTAATTATGATTTTTTTGGAGTTTTAAATTAAATAATTATGAAAAACGTTTTTTGTGATAAAGTTGACTATTGGTGGCTAGCTGATATTTGAATCTTACTTAGTGTGCGTAAGAAAATTTATATATATATATTATTATTATATTAAATTTTCTGCTTTGGTGTTCTAAGCAATTTCCTATAAATAGGTGCTTCGGTTAGAATTGAAAATCACACCAGAAACTGAAGTTTTCTCTCTCTATATTATCGAGTGTATTCTTGTGAGTAATTTGAGTATACTTTGAGTATTGCTATACGGTGAAAGTTCAAGTCATAGCCTATATCCGGTGTTTCAACTAGAAGTACTGATCTTCCGAGGTAAGGGATGTTATTTTCTTCTCAAATGATATTATTTCTTCAATATCATTATGTTGAAATGTTGGTTGGAACTTTTTATCAAATTTGGAACTTTTTCATGTCGGGGTTACTATTCATGAGTTACTATTCACGAGTTACTATTCATGAGTTACTATTCACGAGTTACTATTCACGAGTACTATTCACGAAGCGTAAAGATGTTTTTTTTGTGAAATTACTATCTTTTGGTGTCGGAGTTATTATTCACGTATACGACACTATTCACGTATACGACACTATTCACGAATACGACACTATTCATCGAAAAACGAAAATTTTTCCTTTTCATCTAAAATATCTATTGTGGATACTAGCTTTGATTGTATCCATGTTTTGATCATTCTTGAATTTTACACCACTATGATTATTTTTGAGGTATTTTTGGTCGTGAATAAAACAAAGTACGAGTCCTTAATCCTTAATCCTTGTCATTTTGTTTCACTGGATTCGTTTCTTCAAAAATATTTTTCATCATCCTCAGTCTTAAATGATGATATTATTGAATATCTTTGGCCTGTAGTGCAAAGATGAATGATTTATGATGAATATCTTTGGCCTGGAGTGCAAAGAAGAATGATTTCTGATGAATATCTTTGGCCCGTAGTGCAAAGATGAACAGGTGTTTAGATGAACATGACCAACTGATGAATGTCCTTGGCCTGTAGTGCAAGGATGAATATATGATTCCAGATATTTATTGATTGGTGTTACAGGGATAAAAATATTGATGATGGACTGCTAAATTCATAGATATTAGTAGATTGCATTCTCTACTTAACTCTTCTATGAATTAATATTTTCCGCTGCGAGTATTGATTTAAAATTTATTGTCTATTGTATTCTATCAGATTTTTCCCTGTTGAAGACTAACGATAATTTTGTTGTATATTATCTTAGTCATAATATTCTTTACTGGGCTAGTTGAGCTCACCCTTTTTCCTTTTTGTTCCATTTTTCTTCTCAGGAGGCGAGAATATAGCGAGTACGAGTCGGGGTATGGAATGAAGGTTCTAGGGAGAGTTGTTTAGTAGTCCTCACCATTTTTGTAAAATAATGTATCAATAATTATGATGGGGATTTATTTGTATGTGGATATTGTCTAGATGGCAATATCTGTATTTAAACTCATAGTTTACATGCTGTAATAATAAAGTTGTAGTTGTTTTTGAACCGTGTATTGACAACTCAGAATGGGTGATGTATACCTATTTTGGGGGTGTCACAGTTGGTATCAGAGCTTAGGGATATGATCTCTGGCGGAGATCGGGGAATAGAACTAGGAGGGGAGAGACGAATAATTCCTTCGCTAGTGTGTCCTACCTAAGATTATTTGTTAGTTGGTCAGTATATAGGGATAGTATGTGATATATTGAATTGCTTATTTAACCATTGTTTTATGACAGTATTTAAGAATGGCAACCGAGAATGTTAACAGTGGAGTTAATGAGACCGTGGAGATGCCTGTACTTACCAATGAGGAGAACGTGCAACAGGCTGGCAATGTTCCTCCTGTGAACAACACCACTGATCAGACGATGAACGACGCAATATTTAGAAGCTTTTTGCAGTTCATGCAAAATCAGACGAGGGAGACTCGTGTTCAAAATACAGGAGGAAATGATAGCAATTCACGAGTTGTCACAGCCAAGCAGTTCAAAGAGTTGGGACCACCAGAATTTAAGGGAAAGCCAGATCCGATCATAGCGGAAACGTGGGTCAAGCAAATTACCAAGATATTCGATGTCTTGGGATGCACGGAGGAGCAGAAGGTTCCGTTCGCCACCTTTATGTTCCGTGGCGAGGCAGACTACTGGTGGGAGTCTGTGAAGCGTACCCATCCAGCCGCACTCAGCATGTCTTGGGAGACGTTTCAAAAACTATTTAATGACAAATACTTTCCTGAAAGTGTTCGTCATATGAAGGAAGTGGAGTTCATCAGATTAGAACAAAATAACATGACGGTGTCTCAGTACGAGGCAAAGTTTGCAGAGTTATCCAGGTTTGCACCTCATTTGGTGGAGAATGAGGAACGTATGACGCGGATGTTTCTGAGAGGTTTGAAACCCGGCATACGACAATATCTCATCTCTCATAAATTTTCTCTCTATTCAGATGTTGTTAACAGGGCTCAATTGTTGGAGCGAGATAACGAGTACGGTCAACCGAGGTACCACAATCAGGATCATACTGGAGATAGCAGTCAGCAAAACAACAATAACCAGTGGAGAAAGAAAAAGACGGACAAAAATGGTAACCACTCTGGTGGTAATTATAGCCACGAAAATAGAAGAAGCGAGTCAAGAGGAGATTTTAAAAAGAGGAGATTCAACAATGACAATGTGAAAATGGCAGCACCAGCAGCAACTGGTTCCAAGGGAGGGGAACGACCACCGGTCGTATGCTACAAATGTGGAAAAGAGGGACATATCAGTCCAAACTGCCCACAACAGTTCAAGTTATGCTATAATTGTGGAAAGGAAGGACATATCGCTCGAGATTGTACGGTAGCGAAATCAATTCCAGCGGGGACGATGACTCAAAAGACTGTCCCAGAAAAGTCAAAGTCAACGGTTCCTGGAAGAGCGTTTGTTGTGACTGGTCAAAATATGAGGAACCCAAACGAGGTGATCACGGGTAAGCTATTTATAAATTCTTGCGAAGTTTATACCTTACTTGATACCGGTGCTACCCATTCATTTATCTCTCCTACTTGTGCTCAACGTTTAAACTTGACTCCGGGGAAATTAGACTTTGACCTATCTGTGGAAACTCCTTTAGGAGAAACTTTCATCACATCCACTGTTTATAAATCTTGTTTGATTCAAGTTGGCACCATCACCTTACCTGTTGACCTTATCTCTTTAAAGATACTTGCTTTTGATGTGATTTTAGGGATTGATTGGTTAACAACTCATCATGCCAAAATTGATTGTTTTCGTAAGGTTGTTAGTTTTCATATTCCTAATCAACCTGTTGTTCGAATTCAGGCAACTAAACCATTAAAATCAATCACTGTCATATCTAATCATAAAGCTATTCGTTTATTGAAAAACGGATGTCAAGCTTTCTTAGCCCATGTTATGGATTTAAATAAAGACACGTCAAAATTGAATAATATTCCTGTTGTTATTGACTTTCCTGACGTATTTCCTGAAGAACTTCCCGGTCTACCCCCAGAACGTGAAGTTGAATTCTTTATTGATCTTGAACCTGGTACAAAGCCCATTTCTAAAACCCCATATCGAATGGCTCCTATTGAACTTCAGGAGTTAAAGGTCCAACTACAGGAATTGTTGGACATCGGTTTCATTCGTCCTAGTACATCTCCTTGGGGTGCTCCTGTTTTATTCGTAAAGAAGAAAGACGGGAGTATGCGACTTTGTATTGACTATCGGGAATTGAACCATGTCACTATCAAGAATAGGTATCCTCTACCTCGTATTGATGACTTGTTTGACCAGTTACAAGGAGCACAATTCTTTTCAAAAATCGATCTTCGTTCTGGATATCATCAGCTAAAAATTAGAACTGAGGATATTCCAAAGACTGCCTTCAGAACTCGGTATGGGCATTATGAATTTTTAGTCATGTCTTTCGGATTGACTAATGCTCCTGCGGCTTTCATGGATATGATGAACCGAGTATTCAAGGATTATTTGGACCAATTCGTTGTTGTCTTTATTGATGACATCCTCATATATTCCAAAAGCCGTGAAGATCATGAGCACCATTTGAAGCTGGTACTCCAAAGGCTTCGTGAAAACAAGCTATATGCCAAGTTAAAGAAATGCGAGTTCTGGCTTGAGGAAGTAGCATTTCTTGGGCATGTGGTATCAAAACATGGAGTATCTGTTGACCCGGCGAAGATTGAAGCAATACAGAGTTGGGAGCAACCGAAGACGGTGACTGAAGTTCGTAGCTTTCTTGGCTTAGCTGGTTATTATCGGAGATTCGTGGAAGGGTTTTCTCGAATCGCTACTCCATTAACCCAGC
This sequence comes from Panax japonicus, assembly GCA_020205505.1. NCBI lineage: Eukaryota > Viridiplantae > Streptophyta > Magnoliopsida > Apiales > Araliaceae > Panax > Panax japonicus. The sequence goes on along the minus strand of CM035092.1, from coordinate 25,290,223 downwards.
TAACTCGGAAGGATACAAAATTCGTTTGGAGCGAAGAATGCGAGAAGAGTTTCCAAGAGCTTAAAAGGAGACTTATTTCGGCACCTGTTCTAACAATACCATCTGGTTCGGATGGATTTGTTATCTACAGCGATGCTTCGGGCAAAGGGTTAGGATGTGTTCTCATGCAACATGGGAAAGTCATAGCCTATGCCTCGCGACAACTTAAAGAATATGAGAGGAATTATCCTACTCATGATCTAGAGTTGGCAGCAGTCGTTTTCGCGCTAAAGATCTGGAGGCACTATCTATATGGGGAGAAAGTGGAGATATATTCAGACCATAAAAGCCTTAAATATTTCTTCACTCAAAAAGAACTCAACATGCGGCAGCGACGTTGGCTCGAGCTATTAAAAGACTATGACCACACTATTCAATACCATCCTGGAAAAGCAAACGTGGTAGCTGACGCGTTGAGTAGAAGATCATATGCAGGAACAAATGTGATGATGTCAAGTATACGCATAGAGCCAACTTTAATAGGAAAATTTAAGGTTGCTCAAGCCACCGATCCGGAGTTGATGCATATGAAGAAGAAAGTAAAAGAAGGTGCTATTCCAGAAGCGAGAATCGATGAAGAGGGAATACTTCGAGTCCACTCCAGACTTTGTGTTCCTAACGACTCTGATTTGAAGTACAAGATCATGATGGAGGCACATAATACACCATTTGCAATCCATCCTGGAAGCACCAAAATGTATCGTGATCTTCGACATACATTTTGGTGGAACAATATGAAGAGAGAGATTGCAAAGTTTATCTCAACATGTTTAACTTGTCAACGTGTAAAGGCGGAGCATCAAGTGCCTAAAGGACCATTGCAACCACTTGAGATTCCGAAATGGAAGTGGGAACATATTACTATGGATTTCGTTACGGGTCTTCCCACGGTTTCTCAAGGCATCAATGCTATTTGGGTTATTGTTGATAGATTAACCAAGTCTGCTCATTTCTTACCGATACGGGAGACTTATTCCCTTGAACGTCTTGCTCAAATGTATGTAAATGAGATTGTGAGGTTGCATGGCATGCCAGTATCTATAGTTTCGGATCGTGACCCAAGATTCACTTCAAGATTTTGGGTTAGCTTGCAAAAAGCTATGGGCACGGATTTGCGATTCAGTTCGGCATACCATCCTCAAACGGACGGACAATCAGAGAGGACTATTCAAACTCTTGAAGATCTATTAAGACTCTGTGTCCTAGACTTCAAGGGCAGTTGGGATAAATATTTACCATTGGTGGAATTTTCATACAATAACAGTTATCAGGCAAGTATAGGTGTAGCTCCATTTGAAGCATTATATGGACGAAAGTGTCGCTCTCCAATATGTTGGGACGAGGTGGGTGAAGCAACATTGTTGGGACCCGAGTTGGTACGTATGACTACCGAAAAGATCCAAGTGATTCGACAACGTATACAAACGGCACAAGATCGACAAAAGAGTTATGCGGATCTTCATCGAAAGGACGTGGAATTTAGTATTGGGGATCATGTATTGTTGCGTGTTGCCCCATGGAAGGGAGTTACAAGATTCGGGAAGAGAGGAAAGCTCAATCCACGATTTATTGGTCCATTTCAAATTCTTGACCGAGTAGGTAATGTAGCCTATAGACTCGCGTTACCTCCAAGTATGTCTCGTGTTCATAATGTTTTTCATATATCTGTGCTTCGTAAATATGTGAAAGACCCGAACCACATCATTGAGTTAGAACCGGACGAGATAGCCGAAGATTTAACGTATGAGGAGGTACCTGTCAAGATCTTGGATAGGAAGGAGCATGTCCTACGCACAAAGGTCATACCGCAAGTTAAAGTTTTGTGGAGGAATCATGCTATAGAGGAAATGACCTGGGAGTTGGAAACGGAAATGAAAGCGAGGTATCCTCATCTTTTCGAAACACCAGGTACGTATGTCAATTTCGAGGACGAAATTTCATAAGGAGGGGAGGTTGTAAGACCCCAAATAATTAATAAATGAAATTTAATTTCCTCTAATTATTATTTTGAAATAGTAAGGGTTGATGTGATTAATGTGGATAGTTGTGGGTAAAATACGCAAATATTTCAAAATAATATAAAATATTCATTGTTGTCGGGGAATATTCGTTTGGTCGTGGAATATTCTTGCTGTCGGGGAATATTCGTACGACGACGCAGTCTTTTGTGGGCCCCATAACAGAAAGCGATTGGAGGAAGAAAACGACAAATATAAGTTGTTAAAAATAACGGCGTAGTTGTTACCGTTTACACTGTTGGAATACCCGGTGGTTAAAACACGGTAATACGTGTTGTTGCACAGTAGCACACGGTATTGCACCAATTATTGACTCTTACGTAAGAAGACACTACTCAATAATAGTTACAGTAATTATTGTTCAGTATTTTATTATATTGGTTCAATAACTGTTGCGTTGATATTTTTATATTGTTGTTGTTTCAATAATTGTCATTACACAGTATTTTTCATTATCGAAGCAATAATTCATATTATCTGAATAATATTATTTGATAACACTATTGGCAATGTCTAGAAAGTTCTGTCTAAGGAGAGGTTTGGTCACCTAATTGCGCGCCAGTAAGAAGAAATTCTTATTAGAAAACCCCCTCTTTCCTGGGAACGGCCTGGTTGTCAGTATTGTGATTCTGTAATATTATTTGTGAATAATTAAATTATTGATTTATATGATGAGGAAAATATTGATTTTATGTGGATATAGATGGAGAAAATTTTTAATGTGACAATTGTTGAAAATTAATATTTTATCTTTTTATGATAAAATAATTCATTTAAATATATTATTATATTTTAATAATATAATAATGATGATATTTTTACGATGAATATGAGATATATGAGTATATGTGGAGGAGGAGTATTTTTGTTACCAAAAATATTTAAAACATGTTAAACATGTCGGTGGACCCCATTTATTGACTGAAATTTGATTATAGCCTGTAAAATCGCCCGTTTATGAATTTTGATCAACTTCTGTTTGGAATTTGGAAAAACTTCCTTCTGCAAAGTTGTGCAGAATTGAATTTCCTATAAAAACTCGCGAGATTCGAATTTTTCTGACAAAGGAGCTATTTATTATGAATTATTGAAGTTTTGGATTAATTAATTATGATTTTTTTGGAGTTTTAAATTAAATAATTATGAAAAACGTTTTTTGTGATAAAGTTGACTATTGGTGGCTAGCTGATATTTGAATCTTACTTAGTGTGCGTAAGAAAATTTATATATATATATTATTATTATATTAAATTTTCTGCTTTGGTGTTCTAAGCAATTTCCTATAAATAGGTGCTTAGGTTAGAATTGAAAATCACACCAGAAACTGAAGTTTTCTCTCTCTATATTATCGAGTGTATTCTTGTGAGTAATTTGAGTATACTTTGAGTATTGCTATACGGTGAAAGTTCAAGTCATAGCCTATATCCGGTGTTTCAACTAGAAGTACTGATCTTCCGAGGTAAGGGATGTTATTTTCTTCTCAAATGATATTATTTCTTCAATATCATTATGTTGAAATGTTGGTTGGAACTTTTTATCAAATTTGGAACTTTTTCATGTCGGGGTTACTATTCATGAGTTACTATTCACGAGTTACTATTCATGAGTTACTATTCATGAGTTACTATTCACGAGTACTATTCACGAAGCGTAAAGATGTTTTTTTTGTGAAATTACTATCTTTTGGTGTCGGAGTTATTATTCACGTATACGACACTATTCACGTATACGACACTATTCACGAATACGACACTATTCATCGAAAAACGAAAATTTTTCCTTTTCATCTAAAATATCTATTGTGGATACTAGCTTTGATTGTATCCATGTTTTGATCATTCTTGAATTTTACACCACTATGATTATTTTTGAGGTATTTTTGGTCGTGAATAAAACAAAGTACGAGTCCTTAATCCTTAATCCTTGTCATTTTGTTTCACTGGATTCGTTTCTTCAAAAATATTTTTCATCATCCTCAGTCTTAAATGATGATATTATTGAATATCTTTGGCCTGTAGTGCAAAGATGAATGATTTATGATGAATATCTTTGGCCTGTAGTGCAAAGAAGAATGATTTCTGATGAATATCTTTGGCCCGTAGTGCAAAGATGAACAGGTGTTTAGATGAACATGACCAACTGATGAATGTCCTTGGCCTGTAGTGTAAGGATGAATATATGATTCCAGATATTTATTGATTGGTGTTACAGGGATAAAAATATTGATGATGGACTGCTAAATTCATAGATATTAGTAGATTTCATTCTCTACTTAACTCTTCTATGAATTAATATTTTCCGCTGCGAGTATTGATTTAAAATTTATTGTCTATTGTATTCTATCAGATTTTTCCCTGTTGAAGACTAACGATAATTTTGTTGTATATTATCTTAGTCATAATATTCTTTACTGGGCTAGTTGAGCTCACCCTTTTTCCTTTTTGTTCCATTTTTCTTCTCAGGAGGCGAGAATATAGCGAGTACGAGTCGGGGTATGGAATGAAGGTTCTAGGGAGAGTTGTTTAGTAGTCCTCACCATTTTTGTAAAATAATGTATCAATAATTATGATGGGGATTTATTTGTATGTGGATATTGTCTAGATGGCAATATCTGTATTTAAACTCATAGTTTACATGCTGTAATAATAAAGTTGTAGTTGTTTCTGAACCGTGTATTGACAACTCAGAATGGGTGATGTATACCTATTTTGGGGGTGTCACACATTGGCTATGCGTCAGGTCTCTCTCTTCGCAAGGCAACTTTTTTTCTTTCTATCTATCTTTCATAAATTCATATTATGGTTCTCAGAAATGGACAAGAAAGACTGGCATTCAGGTAAGGCATGATTCAGAAGATAGTGAATCTCTCCTTACTTGACTCTAGAAATAGAGCGCTATTTATTGGACAAAAAATAGCGAGTGAATTAAAATTATATTTAATATTTGGAATAATATTAGAAATTAAGCAATTAATATTTACTAGAAATTCTCAAGCGATAAATATTAAGAAACAAAAATGTATCTCTAAACCGACTTATACTAATGGACTAGGGGAGTAATATAGAAAAAAATAATACTATAGTTGACTTTTCTTAACTAAAAAATATACCATGAGCATGAAAGATGCCCCAGAAAACACTACTCCATATTACTACTATATTAATTAGTAGAATTTTGTTTTCATAAAAAAACAACTAAATTTACCTTTGAGAATTGGTGAAATTTTGAAATGTGTGTGCAATTAAAAGTGTGTGTAATTAATAAGACAAGTTTGGAACATGTGCTAAATACGGTTATCGTTTTTATATATTTTTTGTTTATTAAAATAATTTAATTGTAACTTTTTTTTAGATTATATATATATATATATATATATATATATATATATATATATATATATATATATATATATATATATATATATATATATACTTCATCCGTCCCTTAATATAAGTCATTTTAGAGTTGTGCACAAGTATAAATAAAATAATTTTATAACATTAAATATAATATCAATTGTCTATATTGCCCTTATATTGAAAAAAAATAGTGTTATTTATTGGGCAAAAAATGTGAGAGAACAAAAATTATATTTATTACTTAGGGTAATATTGAAAACTAAGCAATTAATACTTACTTGAAATTATTAAACGACTTATATTAAGGGACAAAAATACTTCTCTAAAACAACTTATATTAAGGGACGGAGGGAGTATGTGAGACCCCTAATTTTATGAAATGAAAGTATTCAATTTTTTTATAATTATTATTTTATTTAGTAAATGGTTAAATTTATAAAAGGTTAAAGTTAAGGATGATATTTAAAATTTTTGCAAGTAAACAAGTTGATATAAAATATTCATTGTGTTGGGGAATATTCGTTTGGTCGAGGAATATTCTTTCGCCGGGGAATATTCGTTCGACGACATCATCATTAGTGGACCCCACAACGGAATAACAGTCGGAGTTAGAAAACGACAGAAATAACTTTTTATAAAAATAACGGCAAAAGTCTTACCGTTAAACTGTTGAAATACTCGGTGGTAAAAATACAGTAATATGCATTGTTGCATAGTAGCACACGGTATTGATTATTGATGTTTACGTAAGAAGCCACTCAGTTTACTCAATTATTGCTACAGTAATTGTTGCATAGTATCTCATGTTATTTGATTCAATTATTGCCACAGTATCATCTACATAATATTTTATATTATTAAATTAATAATTGAGACAACAAATTTATTTATATTATTATTTGCAATATTGATGATGTCTAGAAAGTTCTGTCGAGGAGAGGTTTGGTCACCTAATTGCGCGCCAATAGGGAGAAATCCTTATCGGAAAGCTCCCTCTTTCCTGGGAATGATCTGGTTGTTAAATATTGTGAGTTATAATATTAATGATGAATAATTATTGAAGTGTTAAGAATGTGTTTATTGAAGATAAGTGAATTACAAAAGTTAGAGGGGAATAATGCAAACTTGTAAAACTTTAGGGGTACTAAAGTATAATAAGTTAAATCAATCTAGACCATTGATGATGGTTTTAATAGTAAATCAATCTGGACCGTCGGTGGTGGTTTTAATAATAAATCAATCTGGACCGTCGATGGTGGTTTTAAAAGTAAATCAATCTTTACCGTCGATGGTGGTTTTAAAAGTAATCAATCTGGACCGTCAGTGGTGGTTTTAAAAGTAAATTAATCTGGACCGTCGGTTGTGGTTTTTATAGTAATCAATCTGGACCGTCCATTCTAATAGTAAATCAATCTGGACCGTTCGTGAATTAGTTATTATTTAGTCCATTCTCCTATAAATAGAAGCTTAATTCTTCTTTCATTCTCTCCAATTTACTGAGACTCACAAGAGAAGCTATAGATAGAGAAATTATAGAGAGAAAGAAGAAGAGTATCCTGCTACTTCACTATTGCAGTATCCGGTCTTCTAATAAGGTAAGGGATGTTATTTTCATTTGGTAAGGGATATTATTTGTTGTATTCGTAAGAGATGTTATTTTCGTATTCATCCTTTAATATGTTATAATAACCTGTCTACGCGGATTACGTACCGTATGACAGGTGAAAATCCATTTGCAGTTTTGTATGTTATTTCTTTTCATATTCTTAAATCTAAACTTATTGTGGTAAGTATTACTTCTATAATCCTTGAAATTATTAGAATATCCTTGATTTTTGCGCTTCATCCAGTATCATTTTATTAGAATATTGATCAGAACTCTCTTATTAAATATCAATATTTTCACCCGGGGTACTATTCACAGATTACTATTCACCCGGTTATTATTCACTCTAGTATTATTCACTCGGGTATTTGGGACACTTTTTGTGCCGGAGTACTATTCACGAGTTACTATTTATGGGTTACTATTCACCCAATTATTATTCATCCAGTTACTATTCACTCTAGTATTATTCACTCGGGTATTCGGGGCACTTTTAATGCCGGGGTACTATTCATTCGGTTACTATTCACCCAGGGTACAATTCACGACAAAAAATGATTTCTTTTCTGTCCAAAATTATTTTTGATACGTGAATATTATTCTTGAATTTTACTCCACAAAGCAGTATCATGTTGACAATTTGGATATTTTTAAACTCTGGATAAATTTAAAGTCTTTAATATTTATCCTTGATTCTGTTTGATTGATGCTTATATCGTTGTCATCATCCTCATGCTTATATTATAACGAAAGTCATCTTTGGCCCGTAGTGTATAGATGGACTGTTGATTATTGGTTTTATGGTTGAATATCTTTGGCTTACGTACAAAGATGGACTGTTGATTATTGATTTTACAATTGTATATCTTTGGCTTATGTGCAAAGACGAACTGTTGATTGATAGCTTTGGCCCGTAGTGCAAAGATGGATAAGTGTATGACATGATCACGACCACTGGTGATACTAACGAATATCCTTGGCCCGTAGTGCATGGATAATTCGATGATGTAATTGGCAGGATCATGACCATTAGTTAACAATTGTATGTCTTTGGTCGTAGTGTACTGATAGACAATTGATTGGTATGATCATGACCATTAGTTTTATAGTTGAATATCTTTGGCTCGTAGTGTAAAGATAGAAAATTGATTGGTATGATCATTGTTTTTACATTTGAATATCTTTAGCCCTTGGGGTAAGGATATTGAGAAAACGTTCTATTAAGCCTTTGTGACAAGGAAAAGCTGTTGATTTACATGATTATAAATATGAATTATGAATTTAACTATAATCTTTAGTGGTCCAGGTGAAGACATGTGATGCAAATTCTCTTTGTCTTGGGTACAACAAAGAACTGTTGATGAGTATTACATGAATGAAATATTAACAATGGACTTTTAATTTGGAAGAGATAGTAGACATTATGTTCTACTTGACTCTTCTAATAGATTGTTGATTCTGCTGCAATTATGGTTGAAATCTTTTATTATCTACCATATGTTCTAAATCTCTGATTTATTCTGATGAAGGCTATTGATAAATGAATTATCTTAGTCATAATATTCTTTACTGGCTAGTTGAGTTCACCCTTTTGTTTCACAATTCTTTTCAGGTAATAAGAGTGTAGCTGGGTCGAGCGGGGGTAACAGGGGAATAGAACGATGGTCTATAGCTATTGAGGTTTCCCTTAAAACAATATGAAAATAATTTTATTGAGAATTATAGATAAATGTGTCAAATTTTATACGTCATTTTAACCGTTGATTTTGGTGAACCGAATAGGGTGAGGTGAACCCAAATTTGGAAGGGCGTTTTGCTACTATCATACAAGATGTCTAATGACAGATGACCTCATGTTATCATAAGACAGGGTTGTACACATGCACTTTATTAGTTCCCAGTAGGCACAATATAAATCTAGAAGGGGGGGTTGAATAGATCCTTAGAATTTCAAAATACTTTTCCAGTTTATTTTGTATTGCTAATAATTTAGCATGTGACAAACTTAAGAATCTTTTCAAGCACAGCGGAATAAGTAAAAGATCCACTTCATTGATATATTCATAATCACACATACATTGTTCGTAGAGTTACTTCAGTAGTAAGCAGTTAAAACATGCATAGCAATTATAGCAGTTAATGAACATAATGTAAATGACATAAAGTAAAAGACATAAGAGGTTTTAAGTGGTTTAGAGACTCAAGCTCCTAATCCACTCTTCTGCTTTTAACTAGCAAGATTTCCACTAAGGAAGGGCAGCACCCTGAATCACTAAGATTCCTTCAAGGCCAACAACCTTGGGACTTTAGTTCACTAAGAACTCTTTAAGGCCAGCAGTCTTGGAACTTCTCTAGTTCCCTAAGAACTCTTCAAGCCCAGCAGGCTTGGAACTTCATTTAGTCCCTCCAGACAAGGACCCCTCAGGCCCTGGCTTCTTGTTGTTATAGTTGTTAATGTTGTTGGTGCTGAGCTGCTAAGATGTCATTAAGCTCTGAACATCTTTTGTACTTAGCAGCTTGATGTGGTCCTCTTCGTATTCTGCTTTGGGTCTGGACCACATCTTCTTTGGTTCATCTGATCTTTGCTCTTTTTTGCTCATCTTCATCTGGTATCAGCTGTGCACCATCACCATCTGGGTTTGCTAAGTCTCTGTGTTTTTAGTAGACTTTGTCTGGCACTTAGCAATCCCTGAACCCTTCTTGAATACTTTGCAGACATGGTTCTGCACTTGTTCAGTTTTAGCTTTCGGTTCATGATGATTCGTAGAGTGGCTCTCTTGATCTTCTTTGTACTTAGTCACTTTACTGAATGCTATCTTTTTGGCATTCTCGGCTCTCAGCTTGGCTTTCATCTTTAGTGACATTCTCATCTTTGTTGATTGAAGCTTCGATCTGTTTGATTCCTTCTTCAAAGTTGCTTCACTTCCACCTTGGTAGTCTCACTATTACTGAGACTTGTTCTATTGATCTTTGGTGGAACTCGTAGAGTCAACAATAGCATTCACCAACTCAACAATTCTGCAACAATACAATCATCAACAACTCTTGATCTTTGAAGCTCTGTTGATTTATACTGCTTCCCAATCTTCCCGTTGGAAAGTAGCCGTTGAAAGCTATTCAAATTTCTTCGCAGATCTCGAGTTATTTGGTGCAGACTGCAGGTGTGACATGACATCTTTTTCCGACTTTCTGACACTGCAGTCTGCTGTTTTACCAACCCTGTCAGATATGTCACTTTGATATCTTGGGCAGGTCGACGACTTTATTTCACCCTTCTGATTTCTCGATCAGAGGTTGTCCTTGCATTGATGCTCTCAATAAGCTCTTGTTCGAATATTACCCTTTAGATTGAACCGTTGCCAATGTTTCAGTCTTCAGCTATTCGAACACTACGATTCTAATGCATGTATTCATGGACTTGATCGTAGTGTCTTGTTGACTGGTAGAGACAACACTACGATTTTGAAGAGTGTTGATTGGATCTCCATGTGAAACACCTCTTCCTTCTCTTGTGCAGTGCTTTGATACTTCTGTTTGCCTCGACTGTTCTCAGATACTGATGACTTGACTCTTTATTATGGTCCCTTCTGAATAGCAAGACATCTCAGATTTGTAGCATGCTTAGTTCGCTTTCTCCTTGTGATCTCCCGTTCACCTATCATCAATGGACTGACCTATGCTTAATCACTTTAGCCTTGTTCTTGAGAGACTGACCAGTATCTTTGTGTATACTCAATCAGTTCTTTCTTTGTTTAGCAAACACTACGATCCTGGTTGCTTCCAAGATCGTTGTCTTCTGTTTTCTTGACAGCTACTCCACTTGCTGACTTTCCTTAGTCAGTTATAGAAGTCTTCTTCTGATTTCCTTGTGGAAGACTTCGTCTTGAATGGCTTCACAACTCAATCTTGATACCGGTTGAGTTGGTGCTTAGATCTTCTATTAGTTTGCATGTCATTCGTTGAGTGCTCTTTGGTTTCCTTTAGATGGGACGTATCTATGCAGTGCCAACCAGAGGCTTCATTCCTTTGGATATTCTGGGAGTGCTCAATTGTTGAGAATCGTGTTTGCTCTGCGATTATGACTTGGCATTGTGAGCACATCTGTTTACATCTTAGTTCTGCACTCTATGATTCTGCTTCGGTTGTGCAGACACTATGACTCTGAGATCAGATCTTGACACTCTACAATTTCTATTGTTGTGCTTGTTTTCATCTGATCTTGCTCGACTACAATTTCTGCCTTTGATACGATCAGTAGACTCTACGATTCTGAGTGCAGTCTACGATCCTTCACTTGACTTTGGCAGACGCTCGGTCGGCTCGTAGGTAGGCTGTCTCTACGATTCTGAACATGACTTCCTCAACAGACTATAGCTCTGAGGAAGTTCTCCTCGACACACTACGATCCTTCCCCGTCTCTCCTGGAAGTCTACGAACTCCGAGATCTACTATCTTGCAGACTATAATTCTGCCTCGATAGCTCTCTAGTTTTCCTTGACTCTCCTGGCAGAATACGATTTCTGGTGCAGTGCTCGACGATCAGACAAGTCTATCTGTTACATCATAAGATCAACCTAACATGCTTGATCTTTCTATATTTATAGTCCATGTACATCATTTCTTTTAAAGGACTTTACAAAGCTATTTTGCTTATGTAGGATCAACATAACACATTTGATCAATTCATTCTAAGTCCTTGTACATATATTTCTATTATCTATCAAAGGACTTTACAGATTTTTTTAATGCAAACATACTTGCATATTCATTCATATATATATATATATATATATATATATATATATCATAATCAAATCATATGTAAACAGGAATATCATTCACATGTTTATTCCTGACACACTTGCTGATTATATGTATGAGCACTACTTATATAATCTTGAAGTTTGGTTGAAATATAATTCTCACTTGGAGACAATGGAGATAATTATATGTCAAGAGAAGACTCACCATTGGAAAGAACATGATAGTAATCTTCTCATTTTTCTTTGGGGTCTATTGGGTCAACCAAGGATATTTCTCGAGTCATATGATATCTATCATAACTTAGATGCATGGCCTCCCATGTACGAAGGTTTCCTGGAGCATTTTCCAAAGATTTTAATTTCTAAAATAGTTATTGACTTTACTTTTATGTAAAGTACCATTGTAAGGTGTTGTGGTCGAGGCACCATGAGAGTTACATATATTTGTATTAAAACTCACAGCTTATGTGGTGTCATACCCTGCACGACAGTTCAACAGTTGTATAAATGAAGTTTATATTTAATTTCTGTAATGTGATATCTGACGACTCAGAATAGGTCGTGTGGACCTATTTTGGAGGCGTCACAGAGTATATATATATATATATATATATATATATATATATATATATATATATATATATATATATGATAGTAATATTTTTTTTGAGAATTATAAGTTGATGTTCAAATTACCCTTGAAATGACCAATCATATTAATTTGGATAAGATTTAATTTGGATAAGATCTATTTTTGGCTTGTTATATACTTATATTGATTGATGTGTGTGTGTGTGTATATATATATTAAATTATAATTATATTCATTGAATTTGAACATGTATTATTATAATTATATAATTTGTATTTGAGAATTTTAAGTTGATGTCTAAATTACCTTTGAAATAACCTACCAAATTAATTTCGATAATCTTGACTTGTTATATACTTGTATTGATATATTTGAATAATAATGGTAAAATATATATGGATGAAAAAATATGGGTGAAATTTTAGAGATAAAGAGAACAAGATATTTTTTTTTAAAAAAAGTACAACTTCAAGGCATCATTTGCTTTTGTTAGAGAATAACAACGTAACAAAAAATAATAAACAATCACATGATATACAAAATTTACGTGGTTCAATCAAATGTTGAACTAGTCTACGGCTAACAATTTCACTATCTTTTGGAGATTTCTTACATCATAGAATTGAATGAACATATATAATATATTCACACACATATAAGAAACCCTAATTAAACTCGAAAGTATAAAATTACATATTTTTCGCTCGAAGGATATGTCTAATTATCTTTTGAGTAGCTTTACAATCACATTTAATTAAAGTTTGGATTAGAATTTGTTAATTGCACCTTTTCTTTATGAGTTTTGATCAGTTTGGTGATTAATTTAAATCCATTAATTGATTGAATTTATATTAAATAAATTGTGCATTTGATAGTCTATTACAAGGAGATTAATAGAGAACAATATATGGTTCAAGTGGGAGTTATATATTGTGTTTTAATTATATCCAAAGTGGAGTACATGAAAAGGTTCATTGTTGTTTAATAAAACTATTTTCTTTAAGTCCCACATTGAGTAGGAATAAAACTATTTAATACTTTATAAGTATATGTGAAATAGTTTAATTCACTAGTGGTACTAAAGGAAAGGCTTGGAGTTGGTTACAACGGCGCCCGCGCCCGCGACCCGGGGTGCGGGTTCGGGTCGCAAAGTCGCATTGACGCTTTAGACGCACTTTGCACTTTGCACTTCGCACGTGCGCATCGTCGCTGGGAGCCAAAAGCCTCTTTTTAGCATTGAACCAGAATAATAAACTTCATTAATAGTTAAACAGTTTTTGTTTAATCATTATGGGATATAAATAAGTTTTAAAACTGATATGTGATTATTACATTATTTAATTTGTAAATAATGCTCAATTATATTTCAGTTACAAAACTTGATAGTCTCCATCTTCTTTCATCTCATCATCTTTTCAAAGTAGCATAAATTAGAGGTTCAGAAAGTGAGTTGCTATCACTTAGAACAGAGAAAGACTTTGACATAAAATCCTGGAGGTATATTGCTAGTAGCCTTTAGCAAACCTTAGTGGTAAGGGGCAATAAACACCTTAAGGACAGGGACTACCCGTGTCAATCCTTGGTCCTAATTTTCTGTATTCTTTTTAATTTCTTAACAATCTTAAGGTGTTTATTGAAATGGATACAGAATCTTTCAAAATTATGAACCAGGATTTTGTCAAGCTCGATCGTTTTGATGGAAATAATTTTAGTCGTTGGCAAGACAAACTGAAATTTTTACTCACTGTTTTGAAGATTGCTTATGTTTTGGACCCAAACCTTCAGCCTATTCCAGAAGATCCCAAAACAGTAGAAGGCCAGCAGCCAGATAATGATGCCATCGAAGTACTGAAAGAGCAAAGAAGGAAAAGGACTGAAGATGAGGAACTTGCTCGTGGACATATTCTCAACACACTGTCGGATCGTCTCTATGATTTCTACAGTAATATTCAGTCACCAAGGGAGTTATGGGAGGCTTTGGAGTTTAAATACAAGGCTGAGGAAGAAGGTACAAATAAGTATTTAGTATCTAAATATTTTGATTATAAAATGGTTGATAACAAACCTATTTTGGAGCAAGTGCATGAGCTCCAGGTTATTGTTAATAAGTTGAGGGTTCAAGTTGGAGCGATAATTGCAAAATTACCTCCATCTTGGAAAGATTTTGCTAAAAAGTTGATGCATAAATCTGAGGATTTTTCCTTGGATCAAATTCAGAAGCATCTTCGTATTGAGAAGGAGGCCCGAAAACACGATGCTAAGAATTTGATTCAAGGACAATCTAATGTAAACTATTTGGAGGCAAGATCATTTAAAGGGAAAGGACCTGGAGTTAAGAAAGATAATCATAAGTTCAAGCATCTTGGACAGAAAAATAAAAAATCTGATCCTATTAAGAGAAAGGGTAAGTGTCATGTTTGTGGAGAAACTGGACACTATGCCAGAGAATGCAAACAACGCAAAAGTGGCTCCGCTAACATGGTTGAGGAGAAACTTGTTGCCATGGTTTCTGATCTTAGTCTTGATGTGACTATGATTTCTGAAGTTAACATGGTTAGTGAGCCGAATGGTTGGTGGTTGGACTCCGGAGCTACTGTCCATATTTGTAATAATCGAGAAATGTTTAAAACGTTTGAAAAGATTATTGGACAAGAAGTTCAGATGGGAAATAGTTCAGCGGCTAAAGTTGATGGAAAAGGAACTGTGGAAGTCATTTTCACCTCTGGAAAAAAGCTAACCTTGCTGAATGTGTTGTTTGTGTCAGAAATTAGAAAGAATTTAATTTCTGTTGATCTTTTAGATAGGAAAGGTTTTAAAATTTCTGTTGAGTCCGGCAAAGTCATTCTTTCAAAGAAAGGTGTTTTTGTTGGAAAGGGTTATGCTTGTAATGGAATGTATAAATTATCTATTAATAAGAACAGTTCTGTTTCTGCTTATATCACTTGTGCAATTTCTTTATGGCATAGTCGTTTAGGACATGTAAATTCAAAGAATTTAAAAAATATGCATGCAATGAAATTGATTGATATTGGCAATACTGAACTTGAAAAATGTGAAATTTGTGTTAAATCAAAAATTGTGAGAAAACCATTTCCAAATGTTCATAGAGAATCACAATTATTAGATTTAATACATACTGATATCTGTGAGTTAAATGGAATATTGACAAGGGGTGGAAAACGATATTTCATTACTTTTATAGATGATGCTAGCAGATATTGTTATGTGTATTTGTTGAGAACAAAAGATGAGGCGTTTAACTCATTCAAAAAATACAAAATAGAAGTAGAAAATCAACTTGTGAAGAAGATTAAAATTCTACGTTCTGATAGAGGCATGGAATATTGTTTGAATGTTTTTGATGCATTTTGTGAAGAAAATGGCATTATACATCAAACAAGTGCAGCATATACACCTCAACAAAATGGTTTAGCAGAAAGAAAAAATCGTGTGTTTCATGATATGATTAATTGTATGTTAAATCATGCTTGTTTGCCAAATAATTTATGGGGTGAAGCTCTTCTAACTGCATGTCATATTTTAAATAGGATTCCTAGTACTGTTATTAAAACTAGTCCTTATGAAATATGGAAAGGCAGAAAACCTAATATAAATTATTTTAAAGTGTGGGGGTGTATAGCTTATTTTCGAGTTCCTGATCCTAAAAGGACAAAGTTAGGAGCTAGAGCTATTAGAAGTATATTTGTTGGATATGCTGAAAATAGTAAAGCATACAGGCTTCTTGATTTAGAGTCTAATGTTATAACTGAGTCAAGGGATGTGGAATTTTTTGAAAATAAATTCTCAAAAGATGTTGAGAATGTGGATATGCCTAAATTTGATGAGCCTAGAGGTCCTATAAGGTCTAATGTTGAGGTTGAAGAACCTAGTGTTCCAATTCAACCAAGTGGACCTAGAAGGAGTACTAGAGCTAGAAAAGATAAAGATTTAGGTGATGATTTCATTTCATCACAGTCTATATTATTTTTGGTGGAAGGAGACCAAAATGATGAGGTGGTAAATGAAATACCCTATGTATATAGTCTTGAGACTGATCCTAAATCATTTAAAGAAGCTATGGCTTCTAGGGATGCTGCCTTTTGGAAGGAAGCTATAAATGATGAAATGGATTCAATCTTGGGAAATAATACTTGGGTATTGACAGATTTACCTAGAGGTTCTAAACCTATAGGTTGCAAATGGGTTTTTAGAACAAAGTACAACACTAACGATACTATTTCTGCTTTTAAAGCAAGATTAGTAGCAAAAGGTTTTAGACAAGTAGAAGGTATTGACTATTTTGATACTTATGCACCGGTAGCACGAGTTACTTCCATTCGAATTCTTTTTGCCTTAGCTTCATTATATGATCTTTATGTTCATCAAATGGATGTAAAGACTGCATTTTTGAATGGAAATTTGAATGAGGAAGTATATATGGAACAACCCGAAGGGTTTGTTGCTCCCGGTAATGAGGCTAAAGTATGCAAATTAGTTAGGTCCCTTTATGGTCTAAAACAGGCACCAAAACAGTGGCACGAGAGATTTGACGCTGCTATTATAAATTTTGAGTTTAAATATAATAGTGCAGATAGGTGCATATACTCCAAAACCTCTTCTGATTATATGGTGATAGTCTGTTTTTACGTAGATGATATGTTGATCATCAGTACAAATATGGTTGGAGTAAATGAGACTAAAAAGTATTTATCCTCTGTCTTTAAGATGAAAGACTTAGGTGAAGTAGATACTATTTTAGGCATCAAAGTTAAAAAACATAGTGGGGGTTATGTATTGAATCAATCTCACTATATTGAAAAGATATTAACTAAGTTTAGTCATCTCGAGTTCAAGGAGGTGAATACTCCTTTTGAGAATGGAGTTAAACTCAAAGAAAATGAGGGTAGAGCTATTGCACAGCTAGAATACGCAAGTGCTATTGGTAGCCTTATGTATGCTATGCATTGTACTCGGCCAGATATTTCTTTTGCAGTTTCTAAACTTAGTAGATATACGAGAAGTCCTAATATTGATCATTGGAAAGCTATTGGAAGGGTACTTGGATATCTAAAAAGAACCAGTGGCATAGGATTGTTCTACTATAAATTCCCTAGTGTTTTGGAGGGATACTCTGATGCAAGCTGGATTAATAGTGTGGGAGATAATAAATCTACAAGTGGGTGGATTTTCACTCTTGCCAGTGGTGCTGTTTCTTGGGCAAGCAAGAAACAGACTTGTATTTCTCACTCTACTATGGAGTCAGAGTTTATAGCTTTGGCTCAAGCAGGAAAAGAGGCTGATTGGATTAGAAATATGTTGTTAGACATAGATCTATGGCCAAATCCAATGCCTCCAATTTCACTATATTGTGATAGTGAAGCTACGCTTACAAGAGCGTATAGTGGTACCTATAATGGTAAGTCTAGACATATTGGTCTAAGACATGAATTTGTGAGACAATTGATACATGATGGTATCATAACTATTGTCTATGTGAAGTCAAGTAAAAACTTGGCTGATCCACTTACTAAGCCTCTGACGAGAGATTTAATAAGTTTGACTACACGAGATATGGGACTTAAACCATTCTGAGCCAAGGGTGATGGGAACCCAACCTATTACTAGGTTACCCCTAGTTTATAGGTTCAATGGGAAAAATAAGTCACAGTTGTTGGTTGTGTTACTATCAATTTGGTCTCATATGTAGTATATGATAGTAACGTCTGTTGCATGACCGAGGATGAGCTATGCTCTTAACAAAGTGTTGCACTTATAGAAACAGAAGTGCTAGAGAAACATTTTGCCTATATGAACTAGAAGTGAAGCCGCTTCTTATAGAAAGTTATGGTTTACTCTCTTAGAGGTTCAAGAAACAGGATATTGTGCATGGCTTTAATAGCGCAAAGCGATTATTATGCTCACCGTAAAGGGAGGTTTGTGTGTGTATGATAGTTCCGGTCATATCATTTGAAATAGAGGTTCAATCTACGGACACCATCTATTTTGATATGATTTTGAGCTGTTTATACTAATAGAAGGTTCAATGTTCGTCACACCTTTTATTATGCATATAAGCCTTAGAGTTGATAGATAAAGAATTGTTTGAAGAAAAGTAGTTTTTCAAACAAGTGGGGGATTGTTAATTGCACCTTTTCTTTATGAGTTTTGATCTGTTTGGGGATTAATTTAAATCCATTAATTGATTGAATTTATATTAAATAAATTGTGCATTTGATAGTCTATTACAAGGAGATTAATAGAGAACAATATATGGTTCAAGTGGGAGTTATATATTGTGTTTTAATTATATCCAAAGTGGAGTACATGAAAAGGTTCATTGTTGTTTAATAAAACTATTTTCTTTAAGTCCCACATTGAGTAGGAATAAAACTATTTAATACTTTATAAGTATATGTGAAATAGTTTAATTCACTAGTGGTACTAAAGGAAAGGCTTGGAGTTGGTTACAACGGCGTGGTGAAAAGCACCACCCGCCCGCGCCCGCGTCCCGCGACCCGGGGTGCGGGTTCGGGTCGCAAAGTCGCATTGACGCTTTAGACGCACTTTGCACTTTGCACTTTGCACTTTGCACTTTGCACTTTGCACTTTGCACTTCGCACGTGCGCATCGTCGCTGGGAGCCAAAACCCTCTTTTTAGCATTGAACCAGAATAATAAACTTCATTAATGGTTAAACAGTTTTTGTTTAATCATTATGGGATATAAATAAGTTTTAAAACTGATATGTGATTATTACATTATTTAATTTGTAAATAATGCTCAATTATATTTCAGTTACAAAACTTGATAGTCTCCATTTTCTTTCATCTCATCATCTTTTCAAAGTAGCATAAATTAGAGGTTCAGAAAGTGAGTTGCTATCACTTAGAACAGAGGAAGGCTTGGACATAAAATCCTGGAGGTATATTGCTAGTAGCCTTTAGCAAACCTTAGTGGTAAGGGGCAATAAACACCTTAAGGACAGGGACTACCCGTGTCAATCCTTGGTCCTAATTTTCTGTAATCTTTTTAATTTCTTAACAATCTTAAGGTGTTTATTGAAATGGATACAGAATCTTTCAAAATTATGAACCAGGATTTTGTCAAGCTCGATCGTTTTGTTGGAAATAATTTCAGTCGTTGGCAAGACAAACTGAAATTTTTACTCACTGTTTTGAAGATTGCTTATGTTTTGGACCCAAACCTTCAGCCTATTCCAGAAGATCCCAAAACAGTAGAAGGCCAGCAGCCAGATAATGATGCCATCGAAGTACTGAAAGAGCAAAGAAGGAAAAGGACTGAAGATGAGGAACTTGCTCGTGGACATATTCTCAACACACTGTCGGATCGTCTCTATGATTTCTACAGTAATATTCAGTCACCAAGGGAGTTATGGGAGGCTTTGGAGTTTAAATACAAGGTTGAGGAAGAAGGTACAAATAAGTATTTAGTATCTAAATATTTTGATTATAAAATGGTTGATAACAAACCTATTTTGGAGCAAGTGCATGAGCTCCAGGTTATTGTTAATAAGTTGAGGGTCCTTAAAATTGTCTTGCCTGAAACTTTTCAAGTTGGAGCGATAATTGCAAAATTACATCCATCTTGGAAAGATTTTGCTAAAAAGTTGATGCATAAATCTGAGGATTTTTCCTTGGATCAAATTCAGAAGCATCTTCGTATTGAGGAGGAGGCCCAAAAACGCGATGCTAAGAATTTGATTCAAGGACAATCTAATGTAAACTATTTGGAGGCAAGATCATTTAAAGGGAAAGGACCTGGAGTTAAGAAAGATAATCATAAGTTCAAGCATCTTGGACAGAAAAATAAAAAATCTGATCCTATTAAGAGAAAGGGTAAGTGTCATGTTTGTGGAGAAACTGGACACTATGCCAGAGAATGCAAACAACGCAAAAGTGGCTCCGCTAACATGGTTGAGGATAACCTTGTTGTCATGGTTTCTGATCTTAGTCTTGATGTGACTATGATTTCTGAAGTTAACATGGTTAGTGAGCCGAATGGTTGGTGGTTGGACTCCGGAACTACTGTCCATATTTGTAATAATCGAGAAATGTTTAAAACGTTTGAAAAGATTATTGGACAAGAAGTTCAGATGGGAAATAGTTCAGCGGCTAAAGTTGATGGAAAAGGAACTGTGGAAGTCATTTTCACCTCTGGAAAAAAGCTAACCTTGCTGAATGTGTTGTTTGTGTCAGAAATTAGAAAGAATTTAATTTCTGTTGATCTTTTAGATAGGAAAGGTTTTAAAATTTCTGTTGAGTCCGGCAAAGTCATTCTTTCAAAGAAAGGTGTTTTTGTTGGAAAGGGTTATGCTTGTAATGGAATGTATAAATTATCTATTAATAAGAACAGTTCTGTTTCTGCTTATATCACTTGTGCAATTTCTTTATGGCATAGTCGTTTAGGACATGTAAATTCAAAGAATTTAAAAAATATGCATGCAATGAAATTGATTGATATTGGCAATACTGAACTTGAAAAATGTGAAATTTGTGTTAAATCAAAAATTGTGAGAAAACCATTTCCAAATGTTTATAGAGAATCACAATTATTAGATTTAATACATACTGATATCTGTGAGTTAAATGGAATATTGACAAGGGGTGGAAAACGATATTTCATTACTTTTATAGATGATGCTAGCAGATATTGTTATGTGTATTTGTTGAGAACAAAAGATGAGGCGTTTAACTCATTCAAAAAATACAAAATAGAAGTAGAAAATCAACTTGTGAAGAAGATTAAAATTCTACGTTCTGATAGAGGCATGGAATATTGTTTGAATGTTTTTGATGCATTTTGTGAAGAAAATGGCATTATACATCAAACAAGTGCAGCATATACACCTCAACAAAATGGTTTAGCAGAAAGAAAAAATCGTGTGTTTCATGATATGATTAATTGTATGTTAAATCATGCTTGTTTGCCAAATAATTTATGGGGTGAAGCTCTTCTAACTGCATGTCATATTTTAAATAGGATTCCTAGTACTGTTATTAAAACTAGTCCTTATGAAATATGGAAAGGCAGAAAACCTAATATAAATTATTTTAAAGTGTGGGGGTGTATAGCTTATTTTCGAGTTCCTGATCCTAAAAGGACAAAGTTAGGAGCTAGAGCTATTAGAAGTATATTTGTTGGATATGCTGAAAATAGTAAAGCATACAGGCTTCTTGATTTAGAGTCTAATGTTATAACTGAGTCAAGGGATGTGGAATTTTTTGAAAATAAATTCTCAAAAGATGTTGAGAATGTGGATATGCCTAAATTTGATGAGCCTAGAGGTCCTATAAGGTCTAATGTTGAGGTTGAAGAACCTAGTGTTCCAATTCAACCAAGTGGACCTAGAAGGAGTACTAGAGCTAGAAAAGATAAAGATTTAGGTGATGATTTCATTTCATCACAGTCTATATTATTTTTGGTGGAAGGAGACCAAAATGATGAGGTGGTAAATGAAATACCCTATGTATATAGTCTTGAGACTGATCCTAAATCATTTAAAGAAGCTATGGCTTCTAGGGATGCTGCCTTTTGGAAGGAAGCTATAAATGATGAAATGGATTCAATCTTGGGAAATAATACTTGGGTATTGACAGATTTACCTAGAGGTTCTAAACCTATAGGTTGCAAATGGGTTTTTAGAACAAAGTACAACACTAACGATACTATTTCTGCTTTTAAAGCAATATTAGTAGCAAAAGGTTTTAGACAAGTAGAAGGTATTGACTATTTTGATACTTATGCACCGGTAGCACGAGTTACTTCCATTCGAATTCTTTTTGCCTTAGCTTCATTATATGATCTTTATGTTCATCAAATGGATGTAAAGACTGCATTTTTGAATGGAAATTTGAATGAGGAAGTATATATGGAACAACCCGAAGGGTTTGTTGCTCCCGGTAATGAGGCTAAAGTATGCAAATTAGTTAGGTCCCTTTATGGTCTAAAACAGGCACCAAAACAGTGGCACGAGAGATTTGACGCTGCTATTATAAATTTTGAGTTTAAATATAATAGTGCAGATAGGTGCATATACTCCAAAACCTCTTCTGATTATATGGTGATAGTCTGTTTTTACGTAGATGATATGTTGATCATCAGTACAAATATGGTTGGAGTAAATGAGACTAAAAAGTATTTATCCTCTGTCTTTAAGATGAAAGACTTAGGTGAAGTAGATACTATTTTAGGCATCAAAGTTAAAAAACATAGTGGGGGTTATGTATTGAATCAATCTCACTATATTGAAAAGATATTAACTAAGTTTAGTCATCTCGAGTTCAAGGAGGTGAATACTCCTTTTGAGAATGGAGTTAAACTCAAAGAAAATGAGGGTAGAGCTATTGCACAGCTAGAATACGCAAGTGCTATTGGTAGCCTTATGTATGCTATGCATTGTACTCGGCCAGATATTTCTTTTGCAGTTTCTAAACTTAGTAGATATACGAGCAGTCCTAATATTGATCATTGGAAAGCTATTGGAAGGGTACTTGGATATCTAAAAAGAACCAGTGGCATAGGATTGTTCTACTATAAATTCCCTAGTGTTTTGGAGGGATACTCTGATGCAAGCTGGATTAATAGTGTGGGAGATAATAAATCTACAAGTGGGTGGATTTTCACTCTTGCCAGTGGTGCTGTTTCTTGGGCAAGCAAGAAACAGACTTATATTTCTCACTCTACTATGGAGTCAGAGTTTATAGCTTTGGCTCAAGCAGGAAAAGAGGCTGATTGGATTAGAAATATGTTGTTAGACATAGATCTATGGCCAAATCGAATGCCTCCAATTTCACTATATTGTGATAGTGAAGCTACGCTTACAAGAGCGTATAGTGGTACCTATAATGGTAAGTCTAGACATATTGGTCTAAGACATGAATTTGTGAGACAATTGATACATGATGGTATCATAACTATTGTCTATGTGAAGTCAAGTAAAAACTTGGCTGATCCACTTACGAAGCCTCTGACGAGAGATTTAATAAGTTTGACTACACGAGATATGGGACTTAAACCATTCTGAGCCAAGGGTGATGGGAACCCAACCTATTACTAGGTTACCCCTAGTTTATAGGTTCAATGGGAAAAATAAGTCACAGTTGTTGGCTGTGTTACTATCAATTTGGTCTCATATGTAGTATATGATAGTAACGTCTGTTGCATGACCGAGGATGAGCTATGCTCTTAACAAAGTGTTGCACTTATAGCAACAGAAGTGCTAGAGAAACATTTTGCCTATATGAACTAGAAGTGAAGCCGCTTCTTATAGAGAGTTATGGTTTACTCTCTTAGAGGTTCAAGAAACAGGATATTGTGCATGGCTTTAATAGCGCAAAGCGATTATTATGCTCACCGTAAAGGGAGGTTTGTGTGTGTATGATAGTTCCGGTCATATCATTTGAAATAGAGGTTCAATCTACGGACACCATCTATTTTGATATGATTTTGAGCTGTTTATACTAATAGAAGGTTCAATGTTCGTCACACCTTTTATTATGCATATAAGCCTTAGAGTTGATAGATAAAGAATTGTTTGAAGAAAAGTAGTTTTTCAAACAAGTGGGGGATTGTTAATTGCACCTTTTCTTTATGTGTTTTGATCAGTTTGGGGATTAATTTAAATCCATTAATTGATTGAATTTATATTAAATAAATTGTGCATTTGATAGTCTATTACAAGGAGATTAATAGAGAACAATATATGGTTCAAGTGGGAGTTATATATTGTGTTTTAATTATATCCAAAGTGGAGTACATGAAAAGGTACATTGTTGTTTAATAAAACTATTTTCTTTAAGTCCCACATTGAGTAGGAATAAAACTATTTAATACTTTATAAGTATATGTGAAATAGTTTAATTCACTAGTGGTACTAAAGGAAAGGCTTGGAGTTGGTTACAACGGCGTGGTGCAAAGCACCACCCGCCCGCGCCCGCGTCCCGCGACCCGGGGTGCGGGTTCGGGTCGCAAAGTCGCATTGACGCTTTAGACGCACTTTGCACTTTGCACTTTGCACTTCGCACGTGCGCATCGTCGCTGGGAGCCAAAAGCCTCTTTTTAGCATTGAACCAGAATAATAAACTTCATTAATAGTTAAACAGTTTTTGTTTAATCATTATGGGATATAAATAAGTTTTAAAACTGATATGTGATTATTACATTATTTAATTTGTAAATAATGCTCAATTATATTTCAGTTACAAAACTTGATAGTCTCCATCTTCTTTTATCTCATCATCTTTTCAAAGTAGCATAAATTAGAGGTTCAGAAAGTGAGTTGCTATCACTTAGAACAGAGAAAGGCTTTGACATAAAATCCTGGAGGTATATTGCTAGTAGCCTTTAGCAAACCTTAGTGGTAAGGGGCAATAAACACCTTAAGGACAGAGACTACCCGTGTCAATCCTTGGTCCTAATTTTCTGTATTCTTTTTAATTTCTTAACAGAATTCACTAATAACAACTTTCCCTCATTTTCTTTATAAAATAGGTATTTAGTATAAATTAATATTTAGATTATGGACCATGGCTTATAAATTGATCAAACTAATTTAGAAGTCATTTATTTTGTTGGGTTTTTGATCATGACTTAATTTTTTACTTCTAAATTAACTTATAAATTCTTTTTGAGAAGTAATAATTTTTTTCTCAAAAAATAACTTATAAATCATTTTAAATAAATAAATTTGACTAAATATAATTACTATTCTATTTTCATTTTTTTCCTCCACAAATTACATCTAATTTGTCTCTTTATATCTATTTCCTTTTCTCCATCTCTCTCACACTCTTTATCCCTCTCGTTCGCTATCCCTCCAACTATTTTTTATTTTAATTTTTTAATTGATATTAAAATTTATAAAATAATAATCAAATTTACATTTACTAGGATAATTTTCTCAATATTTACTTAAGTTTTATTCTCCTTTAATTTTTTTTGAGCTTTGTAACTTGGAAGTATCAAAATTTAGAAAGAATAATAAAAAAACAAAAAGAGAATAATTTATATTAAAAATTTTAAAAGAGTAGTAATAATATTGTTGATTAATAACTCATGGATACTATGTCAAAAAAAAAAAAACTCATGTATATTGAAACTGTGCTTTTTAATGTTGGAATGATAATTTTTATGGCAAAATGTTGAACCCAAATATTTTTTTATTAATTATTTTAGCAATTTTTATAATTTATTTTTACTTATGAATCATTATCACTAAAAAAAACTTTCCCAACTTATTTTAACTTAACTCTTAACTTATAAATAAAATTGGTGTCAAATATTTTTTTTATTATAAATTATTATTTATAAATAACTTATAATTTAGTTTAAACTTTAACTTATAAGTTATCACTAGAAGATTAAATATCATCATAATTTTACGTGAACCACAGTCTTGCTTAGTTAAATATAATAATAATTTTTTTGTAAGAGATAAATAAAATATATATAAGTTAATAGTTATGTTATGTATTACGATAAAAGAGATAAATGAAACATATAAATTAAGTGTTATTTTGTATATTATGATAAATTTATGTCGAATTATAATTATAAAATTTATTAATATATAAGATTAATAAAAATTATAAAAAATCTCACTTATTATATATTTCTCTAAAAAATTATCACTAATACATACAATCACATAACTGATAATTAAATAATTAATTTAAATATTCGCAATATATATCGTAAAAAAGAGAGTAAAAGAACGGATAGGGATAGGAATTGAAATTGGATATACAAATCCTAAATCCCATGCATTTAATTCTTAAAGGCGTAAATCCAGCAACGCCTAATTGTCTAGTTAATTACCTTATATATATCACAATTATTCACAGAATTTCCGAATTGTAAGACCCCATAAAATATTCCCTCGTTCATATATATTTGCAGTAATCGCTAATCTCCGGGGAGAACTTTACTAGCAATTCATGAGTTTTTTCCGGTCCGTTCTCGATCCCTCGGACGATGTCCCTACATTCAGTCGCCGGAACAGAGAATCCGGAATTAGTTTGACGTTCGCTGCAGCCAGCGACAATAATGACTCCATTGCCGGAAAAGTCGCTGCTTCCGATGCCGGAAACGGAGACGATGATAGTGCGGTCGACGGCGCAGATTCTAGTGAAAATAATAGGACAAGTGCTGGCGACGACGAACGCTTCGCCACATCTACAGAAACCCTCCTAGGGTTTGAAACCGAGAACGAGAAGGAGGTAGGAGTCTGGGTTAATCTGAAGGAGGAGATGGAGATGAGTCGCCGCCGATGGTAGTAAAGGAGGATTCAGGATTGGGAACGGCAGCGGTGCCAGTGGTGATCAGAGACAGAGAGATAGCAAGGGCTAGGATTTTCTCGCCACTTTTGTCAAGTTTGAACAGAAACGGACAGCCGCTATTTAATCTGGATATGGTGAGGGAGGCAGGGCGGCTACAGATCGTGCAGGTTCCAAATTATTGGCCGGAGATCATTCGGATTACTATTCCCGGCGATGATCGGCTGAGAATTAATTTCATGTGGTCATAAAGACGGTGATGTTGAGAAGAAAAGAAAGTAGTAGTGTGTGATCGGAGATTCGTAGTAGCTAGCAGTAACAGCATTTTATAGATCATTTGTTTAAAATTGTTAGTTCAATTCTTCTCAATACGATATGATCCATTTAAGCAATTGCAAGCGTTTAAATGATTATATTTCATAGATTAAACTTTTCCTAATTAAACTTTTAATATTTTCAAATTTTTTCATTAGGAGATTAAACTTTTTCATAGATTAAACGTACTTTTCAGTCATTCATTTAACTAGTTTGTCTTCTCAAACTTTTCCATTAAGAGATTAAACTTCGTAATAAAATTGATGAAATTACACTAAAAAATACTTGTATGTAATATTTAGTCTCATTTTTATATTTCTTCAATTATTTTTTGTACCAAAAAGAGTAAAATATAAGACCATTATTAATTTTAAAGTAAATTATTATAATTTTAATATAAAACTATTATTAATTTTTTAAAGTAAATTTAATAATAATTTTACCCTTTTGGTAAATTATTAATTTTTTGGTAAATTTAATTTTTTTAAAGTAAATTTAATGATAATTTTTTTGGATTCAATTATTGCTTTTATCTGTTTCATTCGCCAATTCTCATCTAGATGATCAAGATAAGTTTAATTTTTTTCCCTTTTCCTTTAAAATTCACTAACAACGTGGAAAAAAATACCTTATACATAAAAGTTATTTTTATAAAAAATAATTGACAAATTACTGATACTCCTTTATGTAAAGAAAATAATATTAACATTTAAGTTATTAATAATTGCATGATAATCAAATTATAAGCTTAAATTTCAAGATGTTGTCTTATTTTAGTTTAAGGGTAAAATTCAAATAGACACGTACATAAATTCGTATAATCGTGAGATGAATTGAATTTGTTACTCCTTCCGTCCCAGGATAAAAATTCTGGTGGACTTTTCACGCATATTAAGAAGAGAAATGAAATGACAAAATTATCCATAATAATATGTCATTAATTATGGAGAGAGAATTAGAATAAGAAAAGTATGAGATATTTAATGTTACGGGTATAATAGGAAAAAATGTGTAAAAGTTTGGTTATTAAAGAAATATAAATATTTAACATGGGACTACTCAAAATAGTAATAAAGATATTTAGACGGAGGGAGTAACTTTTAGTTTAAGGGTAAAATTCAAATAGACACGTACATCTAATTTGTCTCTTTATATCTATCTCCCTTTCTCCATCTCTCTCAACACTCTTTATCCCTCCCGTTCGCTCTCCCTCCAACTATTTTTTATTTTAATTTTTTAATTGATATTAAAATTTATACAAAAAATAATTAAATTTACATTTACTAGGATAACTTTTTTTCTCAATATTTACTTAAGTTTTATTCTCCTTTATTTTTTTTTGAGCTTTGTAACTTGGAAGTATCAAAATTTAAAAAGAATAATAAAAAATAAAAAGAGAATAATTTATAATAATTTTTTAAAAGAGTAGTAATAATAATGTTGATTAATAACTCATGGATACTATGTCAAAAAAAAAAAAAACTCATGTATATCGAAGCTGTGCTTCTTTTCAATGTTGGAATAATAATTTTTATGATAAAATGTTGAATCCAAATATTTTTTTATTAATTTTTATAATTTATTTTTACTTATAAGTTTCTATCAGTAAAAAAAACTTTCACAACTTATTTTAACTTAAATCTTAACTTATAAATAAAATTGGTGTCAAATATTTTTTATTATAAATTATTATTTATAAATAACTTATAATTTAGTTTAAATTTTAACTTATAAGTTATCACTAGATCCAATATCATCATAATTTTACGTCAACCACATTTTGCTTAGTTAAATATAATAATACTAGCTGGGTCTCGTGCCTTCGGCACTGTATGGACAATATAATTTATCTCAAACTTTGAACGACCAAAATAATTTATTGAGTGAGCGGAAAATTTAAAGTCATTTTTATTTTATTAAATTATTATTAGATTATTAAATAGATAGATGTATTTTATTAGATAGATATATGAACGGTGGAATTTATCCCAAATTTTGGACGGCCCAGATAATTTATTGAGTGAGCGAAAAATTCAAAATCATTTGTATTTTATTAGATAAATAGATAGATAGATAGATTATTATTAGATTATTAGATAGATAGATGTATTTTATTAGATAGATGTATGAACGGTGGGATTTATCCCAAACTTTAGACGGCCCAGATGATTTATTGAGTGAGCTAGAAATTCAAAATCATTTGTATTTTATTAGATAGATTTTTTTTGTAAGAGATAAATGAAACATATAAGTTAAGAGTTATGTTATGTATTACAATAAAAGAGATAAATGAAATATATAAATTAAGATAAATTTATTTTATAAATGAAACATATAAATTAAGATAAATGAAACATATAAAGAGATAAAGAGTTATTTTATATATTACGATAAATTTATATCGAATTATAATTATAAAATTTATGAATATATAATAGAAATTATAGAAAAATCTCACTTATTATATATATATATATATATTTAAAAAATTCATTAATACATATCATACGACTGATATGGGAAAAAAAGAGAGTAAAAGAATGGATAGGGATATGAATTGGAATTGGATTTGGATTTGGATATACAAATCCTAAATCCTATGCATATAATTCTCAAGTTGTGATTGAAGGCGCAAATCCAGCAACGTCTAATTGTCTAGTTAATTACCTTATATTTATCACAATTATCCACAGAATTTCCAAATTGTAAGACCCCATAAAATATTCCCTCGCTCATATATATATATATGGAGTATATATTTGCAGTAATCGCTAATCTCCGGGGTGAACTTTACTAGCAATTCATGAGTTTTTTCCGGTCCGTTCTCGATCCCTCCGACGATGTCCCTACATTCAGTCGCCGGAACAGAGAATCCGGAATTAGTTTGACGTTCACTGCAGCCAGCGACGATAATGATGACTCCATTGCCGGAAAAGTCACTGCTTCCGATGCCGGAAACGGAGACGATGATAGTGCGGTCGACGGCGCAGATTCAAGTGAAAATAATAGGACAAGTGCTGGCGACGATGAACGCTTCTTCGCCACATCTAGGGAAGGCCTCCTAGGGTTTGAAACGGAGAACGGAGTCTGGGATAATCTGAAGGAGGAGATGGAGATGGCGTCGCCGGCGATGGTAGTAAAGGAGGAATCAGGATTGGGAAAGGCGGCGGTGATCAGAGACAAAGGGAGAGCAAGGGCGAGGGTTTTCCCGCCACTTTTGTCAACTTTGAACAGAAACGGACGGCCGCTATTTAATCTGGAAATAGTGAGGGAGGCAGGGCGGCTACAGATTGTGCAGGTTCCAAATTATTGGCCGGAGGTCATTCGGATTACTCCTCCCGGCGAAGATCGGCTCATAATTAATTTCATCAGCTGTGGTCATAAAGACGGTGATGTTGAGAAGAAAAAAAAGTAGTAGTGTGTGATCGGAGATTCGTAGTAGCAAGCGGTAACAGCATTTTATAGATCGTTTATTTAAAATTGTTAGTTCAATTCTTATCAATACGATATGATCCATTTAAGCAATTGCAAGCGTTTAAATGATTATATTTCATAGATTAAACTTTTCTATTAGGAGATTAAACTTTAAATTTTTTCAAACTTTTTCATTAAGGGATTAAACTTTTTCATAAATTAAACGTAATTTTCATTCGTTTAACTACGTTTGTCTTCTCAAACTTTTACATTAAGAGATTAAACTTTTAATTTTTATGATTACATATAATTAATAGTGTCACGTAATAAAATTGATAAATTTCATTCGTTTAACTACGTTTGTCTTCTCAAACTTTTCCATTAAGAGATTAAATTTTTAATTTTTTATGATTACATATAATTAATAGTGTCACGTAATAAAATTGATAAATTACACTAAAAAAATACTTATGTGTAATATTTAGTCTCATTTTTACATTTCTTCAATTATTTTTTTGTACCAAAAACGGTAAATATAAGACCATTATTAATTTTAAAGTAAATTATTATAATTTTAATATAAAACCATTATTAATTTTTTAAAGTAAATATAAGCAATTGCAAGCGTTTAAGTGATTATATTTCAGAGATTATGATGATTACTAGCCATTGATTTAGAGTTGTTGGAGATGGGAGGGATTTAAATTCGGCCAGTTTCGGGGATCCTAGAGGGAGAAATTAAGTAATGTAATTAGATGCTTGCTGTTTTTAATTTTGGGAAGAAAGTCTGGGAATTAACAGGATTAGGTATTGGTGATCTTCTGCACAGAATTTTGGGTAATACTCCTCTCCATTGCAAATGAAAATTGAAACTATTTTCGCAAGTATTTGATATTTCTGTTAGGAATTATATAAGTCACGCAAAATAAATAATAACACTCAACTCAATGACCTAATTCATAAAATTAACTTTAATATATGGAAAAAATGCTTGTACACAGCTGTGTATTACACAGTAGGCTATAGCGACGATTTTTTCGGCTATAGCGACGGTTTCACGTTATGGCGACAGTATAACCCAAAAAATCTGTCGTTCTAGGCCTACTGTGTAATACACAGCTGTGTATATATATATAGCCCTTAATATATATATATATATATATATATATATATATATATATATTAATTTTTACGATACAACTTTTTACACGGTATAAAAGCTGAAAAAACCCATTCACAACAACTTAAGACTCAATTAAAGGATGTTACTGCTCTTAATTGTGTTCTTTCTCTAAACATAAATTGTGTTCTTTCTCTAAACACGACAATATTTACAGGGTAGCCACAACTTTCTTTTCCTAATTTAATTAGGACATTCTCACATAATAAATATACTTACTACTAGGGATATTTATCGGTAAAAAACCGAACCGGTACAGATCCGAAATTATTGAAAAAATAAGAACCGAAACCAGTATCGAATTACCTGTTTCGGTACCGATTCGGTATAAAATCGGTACCGGTTTTTTCGGTTCGATTTTCGGATATACCTCATGGTAATATATATAATTATTAATAATAATTGAATACTTTTTTTATATATTAATAATTTTTTTAAAAACTAAGAAATCGTTAACTATTAATAATAATTAATATATAAAATAAAACTACAAAACATTATTAATATATATAAAAAAATTAATAAAACTACTATTATATAGAAATTATTAATATATAAAAAAAATTATTTAATATATAAAATTACAAAACATTAACTATTAATTATTAAATTATTAAATTTCGGTATTTTTGGTATTTCGATTTTTACTAAATTCAAAAAAATCATTACCGCTACTGGTACCGAAAAGTGTTAAAATACCGAAAAATTGGTACTGAAAAAATCGGTACCAAAAAAAATCGGTACAGAAAAAATCGGTACCTGTTGAGTAAAATCTATATACGCACAACACGCAAGTATACGTGGTCAACAAGTAATATAATAGTGAGTAGAGTATCGTTCCCACAGAGACAATTTAGTAAAAAATTTAACCTTACAATTATCAATTTCCTATTAATCCTAATTTTATTAAACTATCCAATTTAATGATTAAAATTATAGAAACTAAATTATTAATAAATATACTAGCACAAAACAATCACAAATATCAAAACTGAAATTTCAAACAATTAATGGAGAATTAGACTTATGATTTCACCCTAAGCTTCACTCTGATTTCTACACCTTTATTCCAATTCAACTCACTATCCCAGTTTATTAATCAAGAACGCGAATGTAGTACTAGCCACCTCTCGATGCACTAATATCGTATTAACTTAAATCCAAAAAATTAGATAGAAACAAGTTAAACACCTTAATCAACTAACTCACTATATCTCTATGTGAATTATAATTAAAGAAGGTTTAAGGTTACGTTCCCTATCCAATTACATGCGATGTCAAGCATATATCTACCTTAACATTCATCAAGATTCTGTTATTCATAAAATTCATGAACACATGCTATATTAACTAAGTCTAGATTCGTATACCCTCTCTCGATTCTATACAAATCCACAAAGAATTATTGATTAGACAATTCATAAATTCAAACTCAAATTAATATAGATAAACTGGAAATTAGTTTATTGAATTGAAATTCAAAGTTATAAAACCATCGTTTCACTTAAGGATCCATCATAAGCCTAACAAGTGAATTAGTTCATCATAAATGAAATAATAATTGATTAATTCAAAGATAACATCCTTTCAATTACAAATATAATACTAAAAAGAAGAATAGTGAAAAATACCCTTCACGTAGCCTAAATCTGCAATCGACACGAAAATCTCTTCAAAGTCTTCCTCCAAAGCTTGCTATGAAAATCTGGAATTGATCTCAGTAATATGCCTTGTGCCTTCTAATTTGTTGTTAGTTGAGCAATAGATATCCCCACGACAAGTCCTAGCCGAAATCCCATGCTAATCAGAGTCCATTTGCTATCCCAAGTCCTCAAATCCAACTTCCAGCATAGTTCAATGCACAACAAAACACTCAGCAGTCGCGAGACCCCCCGTACATATGCCTAAATAAGGCCCGCCCCGACGGGAATGCATTCTATAAACCAAATGAGAAGACCCCCTGCCCTGACGGGGGTGTATGCAAAAAGGGCCCGCGCCTGGCGGGGGTATGTTCTACAAACTGATTTTTCTTAACTCCATAACTTGCAACCATAATGCTCCAAATGACGTCCTTTCTTTGCTTCTTGCCACCTCAACCACCCTACACATAAAAGAACACAAAACGAGTAAAAATGAACATGAAAACAAGAAAGTAGCAACGATTAAGCTCAAAATGGACATCGATTCGTGGATATAAAATCCACTTATCAAAATCCCCAAAACTTAAACCGTGCTAGTCCTCAAGCACAAAACAAACTACAAGCTATGCAATGCAATGCAGTGAGATGTAATGTAACTAATCTATATGATTACGAATCCAACAGTATCACAGAATTAAAAATTATCTCACTGGCCTCAGAGAAAACATGCAAACTCTACAATATTAATCACTAAAACCAACCAATCAATAATTCCTTATTAGTTCTCAAATCTTAAACCATTATCACTGATATAGTGTGCGTGTGTGTTTAACATCCATAATAACTTAGACGGACTCAAATTCAATACATAACCAATTTCTTAGAAGGAATCATAAAGCGCAAACTTAAAAATTTCAAAAAAGGCAAATTCCAACTGAATTCAGACATTTATCAAGCTTAAAGGATCAAATAGGGTATTCATGCTTTCTTTTCTTTTTTTTCTTTTCATTGACGGGGTCCCTTTGCTCTTATTTCCCGTCTTTTTCATACTTTTTTTAGATAGAAGGTTGGTGAGTGCGTTTTACGCTCCATCTCACGCTCGTGTTTATGGGGAGTATATTTTCCTTAACCCACCACAAGACTCAACTAGATATTATTTTCTTTTTTTTCTTTGAAGCTTATATACCCTACCTCTCTCCCCTAAACTTATGTTCTTTGCCTAATTCGTCATTTTCACTGCCTATTCTTGTCATTATCTCATTCACCCTAGCATTATCCTTTAGAAAATCTTTATGTATCAATTTGAACTAACCAGTCAACACAGATGTTGTTGCGTGCTTCCCTTTTTATACCAGTTTCAAACAAGCACAATATTCGATTCATAACAGAAACTATATCACAGTTCTAATAATCAAAGTGTTATTTGTTAACTTAGTCTCAATCTCATCATTGGCCCAAAATAACCTGAACTACAACACTGCTGGACATATGCAAACACAATATTTAACTAATTTTTTTTAGATATATATCAAACATCACATAAAATCATTATATATATCAAACATCACATAACATCATGCAACAATAACTAAAATAAAAAATGCAATCAAAATTAATCTAAGCTACTATGTATGCACCTAAGCTATCATGTATGTATGCACTTAAGCTATCATACAACTGTGTGACTACATGAATGCAACATCACAATTCCTAAATTAATATGCAAAACTAAAATGCAATGACAAATGTAAGCCTAACTAATGACAGTATACATGCAAACAAGTAATTAAATCCCCCAAACTTAAGAATTACAATGCCCTCATTGTATAGATAATCGCAATAAAATGTGTGAGGAATTCCCTGTAATCGCATAAGTCTAGGGTTGTGGTGGTTGATCTTCTTCCTCTGAATCACTTGGCAGAAACCTTGGCATTGGCATAGGCTGCTGGTATGGAAATTGGGCAGCTGGATTGAAGCTCTGGAGTGTCATATTGAGTGAAGCAAAAGACGTGTTCATAGCGTCAAATATGTGGTCTTGTCTCAATGCAAGTCACCGCATCTCCCTTCATGCTGCCTTATTGTGCTCATTAATTTGACGTTGAAAAGCAAGAAACTGAGGACTAGATAATGCCTCTGACTGTAGTACCTGATCGGTTCCTTGATCTCCCATAGTCTCATCCTCATCCTCCGAGGTGTCTACAGCGTCAAATTCGTCCTCCGAAGCTGATGGAAAAATAAAACCCAGACCTCGAGGATGGGAATCACCTCCGGCCCACACCGAATATCGCACTATCATTCTGGAATCTAGTAACTGAAGCGGCATCAATGTGGGTTCATCATCCGACCATCTCACACCCGCTTGGCGACACAACCCACATATGAGTGATTGGTGTGGCAAGCCGCCTGAAAAGTTTCCTCGTAAGCATCGGCGGATGGAAAAACATATTATGGCCTCGACATCAATGATGAAGTCTTGCAAAATCGCGTATAAAAGTAATGCCTTCTCCTTGGTCACGTCCGATGTGTGTTGGGACGGATACAATTTAGCACATAAGAAAGCATACCAAATTTTACAATACCAACTGAGATCTTTGCTATGAAAAATTGTGCCTCCCTTCCGACCTTTGATCCATGTTGTTCCCGGCTTAGTCATTTCTTTGAGTATCGCCTTATAGTCTGGATCGAAATCACATAGGTGGGCATATTGGCATTGTCGAGGTACTCGTAACTGATAATAGGTGTTGATGGCATCATTAATGAACGGGACTAAGCGACCCCGCACATAAGCATTGTAGGGGGCTTTGTGTGACGCCCCCAAAACAGGTATACATCACCCATCTTGGGTCGCCAGATACATGGTACAAAATTCAAATACAACTTAATTATACAACAGTCGTGTAAAATACGACATAACATAATCTAAGAGTTTAAACAAGAATATTGCCTTCTAGACAATATCCACTCTCAATGGAGTCTTCATTACAATTATTATCACACTATTTCACAGAATAGTGAGGACTACTAAAACAATCATCTGAACCGCCAATCCGTTCCCAGACTAGTCCCAGCTATATTCTCATTTCCTGAAGAAAATAATGAAAGAAAGGGTGAGCTCAACTAGCCCAGTAAAAAATATTATGACTAAGATATTGCAAAATAAATTATCCTTAGCCTTCAACAGTATAACAACTGATAGAATACAATAGACAACAAGTTTTAGATCAGCAACTGCAGCGGAGTAAGCAATCCATTAGAAGAGTCAAGTATAGCATAAAATCTATTATCTTCTATGATTTAAAAAGTTTTTCATCAACTTTATCGCTGAGACTCAACTTAATAAATAAAATCGAATCATCCTTGCACCACGGCCAAGGATATTCATGTAATCATCAATGGTCATGATTATACCGAATAATCCCTAGTCATAATCATACCAACAACTGTCCATCAATGAACTACAGGCCAATGAGAACTTTTACTACATCATTCGTCAGATTATGATCATGATTATACCGGATAATCTCTGGTCATAATCATACCAAGTCCATCTATGCACGTAAGCCAAAGATGACTTTCATCATAATATAAGCATGAGCATGATGACAATGATATAAGCAATAATCAAACGAAATCAAATCCAACGAAATCAATGATAAATATTAAAGACTTTAAATTTATCCAAAATTTAAAAATATCCAAATTATCAACATGATACTGCTTTGTAGAGAAAAATTCAAGAATAATATTCATGTACCAAAAATAATTTGGACAGAAAAGAAATATATTTTTCGGGTAAATAGTACTCCGTGAATAGTACTTCGGGAATAGTACCTCGTGAATAGTACCCCGGCATGAAAAGTACCCCAAATACCCGAGTGAATAACATTTGGGTGAATAGTAATTTGGGTGAATAGTAACCCGTGAATAGTAACTCGTGAATAGTACTCCGACACGAAAAGTGCCCCAAATACCCGAGTGAATAATACTAGAGTGAATAGTAACTGGGTGAATAGTAACTCGTAAAAAAATTATCAAAGAAAATGATATTCCATGACGAGTACAAAAGAAATGATATCTCAGACGAGTATAAAAGAATATACGAAACTGCAAATGAATTTTCACCCGCCAAACGGCAATCCACGTAGACAGATCATTTCCATAATTTAATAAGGAATGAATATAAATGATCATTCACCATGCATGTGGTAATCCACATAGACAAGTTATTCCAACAGAATAATAAAGAATGGAATAACAGAAGAATTCACCATGCATGCGATAGACCGCACAGATAGGTTATTCCCAACAGAATAATAAAGAATAGAACCAGGTCATGCGTAATCCGTACAGACATGATATTCCAACAGAATAATAAAGAATGGAACCAGGTCATGCGTAATTCTCACAGACAGGATATTCCAATAGAATAATAAAGAATGGAATAACAACATAATTCACCAGGCATGCGATAGATCGCACAGACAGGTTATTCCAACAAAATAATAAAGAATAGAATAATAGAAGAATTTCACCATGTATGTGGTACTTCACATAGACAGGTTATTTCAACATAATAATAAATAATAGAATAACAACCCTTACGAGTATTGAAAGAAAATAACTCTCTTCGTGAATACGAAAGAATAATACCCCTTACGAGTATTGAAAGAAAATAATTCTCTTCATGAATATGAAAGAAATAATACCCCTTACCTTAAAAGAAAACTGGATACTGGAATAGTGAGGTAGCAGACTTCTCTTCTTCTTTTTCTCTATAATTTCTCTCTATAATAATTGCTCTTGTGAGACTTAGTGAATTTGTGAAAAATAATGAAGGAATGAGCTTCTATTTATAGGAAAATATAGTTTCGATAATTGCACGTTTTGAGGCTCAAAATATTACAGTATAATACCTTCCTCTTTTTCTTTATTTTTAATTTAGTCCTGCAAGTATTTTCAAACTTGCACCACCTCCCCTAATAGTAAATCATGTGAATCAATAGTTCTAGACATGTGAAAATACGAATTATAGTATAGTACCTCCATCTATACCTCCATTTTTAACTTAGTCATGCAAGTATTATCAATCTTGCACCAACTCCACTAATAGTAAATAAATGTGAATCAATAGTACACACATGTGAACAAATAGTTATAATCATGTGAATCAATAAGAATCAATTGCTCATTTATTCGGTTAATTACCCGATTGGTCAATATAACCTCCAGACATCAATTATTATTGAAATAGTGTCGATTTTCACTAACACTAATAATTTTAACACAATGGAACTATCAATTTCATCTTTAATCAACACGAACTTATTCATCATTAATATTATAATTCACAATATTTAACAACCAGGTCGTTCCTAGGAAAGAGGAGGCTTTTCGATAAGGATTTCTCCTTATTGGCGCGCAATTAGGTCACCAAATCTCTCATTGACAGAACTTCTAGACATTGTCAATATTGCAAATAATAATATGAATAATTTTGCCGTCTCAATTATTGATTTAATAATATAACATATTATGCAGATGATATTGTGATAATAATTGAATCAATAATATGAGAGATATGATGCAGCAATTACTGTAGCAATAATTGAGTATAACTGAGTGATTTCTTACATAAGCATCAATAATCAATACCGTGTGCTATTATGCAATCACGCGTATTACTGTACTTTTACTACCGGGTAGTTCAACAATTTTATTGGTAACACTTTCGTCATTATTTTTATAAAAAGATAATTCTGTCATTTTCTAACTACGACAATACTTCTGTTGTGGGGTCCACCAATGATTGTGACGTCTTACGGATATTTCCCGACAAAAAGAATATTCTCCGACCAATCGAGTATTATATAACAACTTGCATACTTTGCAAAATTTATAAATATTACCCACAACTATAACATTATATCAAATCCACACCATAATATTCAAAAAAATATTTTGAGAAATTTAAATCTTTATTCATAAAATTTGGGGTCTCACACTTTGTCCTCGGTGTTCGCATAGAATTCCTTGACTATGTTAACAACGACGGGCTCAGGTTCCTCAGTGAATTTTTTCCAGCCCTTCTGATAAATTTGCTGCATCATTTCCCCATCGACATGATCCGGTGCCAACCCCCGCTCCGGTGTAAGGGCTTTTGTCATCATATAGTCATACCGGTCGGCAGCGGTAGCACTTACAAATTTACGGTGATCAAAGGTCCGTGTCAGTTGTGTGGGCCTTGAACTTTCTCCCCTTTGTCGTTTCGATGTGGGTTATGAAGCAATTAACTCTCAGATACCTTAATAACTGTATCTCCTCGCCAAACTTAGTTCACGTAAACCGTTGAACACTTAGTGTGCACAACGATCTAACCTCCAAAAAACTTGAAACTTTGATCTTATTATGGTACTTGGAGGCGAGGAATTGGAGCACAAAACACTCAGTTTCAGTTGTTATATTCTGGATGCACTGAAAGCCCTAATTTGTAGCCTTGTGCGATGTGGTTGAAGAGTTATGAAGAATTTAAGTTGTGAGGGTGTGAATATATATAGGGATGGTGTGATGGATTGATGGATAGGAGTAGTGGGTAAGGTAATGGGAAGATGGAGTGTGAGTTATGAAATCGTGGGTTTATAGTGGGGGTTATGTATGGGTAGTTTATGTGAGGGCGAAGTGGGGTTACAATTGTGTGAATGAAATACTGAGCGTGTATAAGTGCCAAACCAGACTCCTTTAATTTCCAGGACCCCCGCCCCGGCGGGGAGTATTAGGCTTGGTAGGCCCGCCCTGGCGGGCATGTAGTCTGTTAACTGAAGTAGGAAATCCCTGCCCCGGCGGGGGGTATAAGGCAAATATAGCCCGCCCCGGCGGGCATGCTCACTGTTATTAGACATGGTGAACCCCCGCCCCGGCGGGGGTGTTGTTGCTTTAGGGGCCAGCCCCGGCGGGCATACACTCTACAAACTGAGCCATTTTCTCTTCTTTTCTTCATGCTATGCCACTTAATGTACATTTTCTCTGCCCGCAAGCCATAAAACATTAAATTTATTAGATTGTTGATCAATTTGAGCATGGTTGAGAGATTAACAAGAATCATACAATATAATACCTACCTAATTAACTTATTATAAACTATATTCTAACAATTATGAATGAAAATACAAAAAATAAATGTATGATTGGGTTGCCTCCCAATTAGCGCTTGGTTTTAAGTCATTTAGCCTGACTACTTACTGTTCATAGTACATCGAATAATGTGATGGCGATGAAATCGGCGTTGGACTTGCCACCTCAATAGTGCTTTAATCGTTGACTGTTGACCTTGAAAGTTTCTAAGGGATTCCGACTGTAGAGTTCAACGGCGCCATGAGGGAACACCCTTTTTATGGTGAATGGTCCCGACCATCTTGACTTAAGCTTGCTTGGGAACAATCTCAACCGTGAGTTGAACAATAGGACTGATTACCCCGACTCGAATGTTCTTTGCATAATTTTCTAGTCGTGCCATCTCTTGACCCTTTCCTTGTATAACTTGGAGTTCTCGTAGGCTTGAAGGCAAAATTCGTCGAGCTCATTTAATTGTAGTAGTCACTTTTCCCCTACAGCTTCTTGATCAAAATTGAGTTTCTGAATCGCCTAATAAGCCTTATGCTGTAACTTAACTGGTAAGTGACAAGCCTTTGCGTACAGTAGTTGATATGGTGACATACCGATCAGTGTTTTATACGCAGTCCGGTAGGCCCATAATGCATCATCCAGCCTGAGCGACCAATCCTTTCGATTCGGGTTTACCACTTTTTTCAAGATTCTCTTTACTTTCCTGTTCGAAACCTCAGCTTGCCCACTGGTTTGGGGATGATAAGCCTTCGCTACATTATGGTTGACCCCATACTTTACCAATAGAGTCGTAAACGATTTGTTGCAGAAGTGACTACCTTCATCACTTATAATTGCTTTCGGCGTGCCAAACCTCATAAAAATGTTCTTCTGTAGGAATTTTAGAACCACTTTGGCATCGTTAGTTGGGAGTGTTGCAGCTTGAACCCACCTTGAAACATAATCCACTGCGAGCAAAATGTACTGATTGTTAAGTGACGACGGGAATGGCCCCATGAAATCTATGCCCCATACATCGAAAATCTCAACTTCCAGAATTGTTTGTAGTGGCATCTCATTCCTTTTCGAAATGTTGCCCACCCTTTGACATCTATCACATGTTTTAACAAATTGGTGGGCTTCCTTGAACAATGTAGGCTAATAAAACCTGTATTGAAGCACCGTTCCTACTTTCCTCTCACTACCATAATGTCCGACATACGCAGATGAGTGACACTCATGCAATATGTTCTTCACTTCTCTGTAGGGCACACACCTTTTTATCATCATGTCGGCGCACTGCTTGAATAAATAAGGTTCGTCCCACATGTACCATTTGATGTCATGAAGAAACTTCTTTGTCTGTTGTCTCTTAAGATCAGGTGGAAGAACGTTGCTCACTAGATAATTCGCATAATCTGTGTACCATGGAAATTCTGTATTTATCCCAAACATTTGCTCATCCGGGAATGACTCGTTGATTGCACACTTGTCCTTTTTTAGTTTATCTTAATTTTCCAGCCTAGACAAATGATTGGCCACTTGATTCTCCGTCCCTTTTCTATCCTTTATTTCTATATCAAACTCTTGTAGAAGGAGAATCCATCAGATAAGATGTGGCATAGCATCTTTTTTTGTAATTAAGTACCGAATAGCCGAATGATCCATGTAGACTATCACCTTAGTCCCGATTAAGTATGCCCAGAATTTGTCGAACGCATACACCACTGCAAGTAATTCCTTTATCGTAGTTGTGACGCCCCCAAAATTAGGTATACATCACCCATCTTGGGTCGTCAGATACATGGTACATAATTCAAATATAACTTACTAATACAACTGTCGTGTACAATACGACAAAACATAACTGTGAGTTTGAATACAAATATTGCCTACTAGAGATTATACAAACTCAAAAGGAGTCCTCATTACAATTATTAATACACTATTTTATAGAATAGTGAGGACTACTAATGCTATCCTCTGGACCGTCACTCCATTCCCCGACTAGTCCCTGCGATGTTCTCATTTCCTGAAGAGAACAGTGAAAGAAAGGGTGAGCTCAACTAGCCCAGTAAGAAATATTATGACTAAGATAATGCAGAATAAATTATCGTTAGCCTCCAACAATGTTAAACTGATAAAATACAATAGACATCAAGTTTAACTGCAGCGGAACAAGCAATCCATTAAAAGAGTCAAGTAGAGAATTGAATCTACTATCTTTTATGATTTAAAAGGTTTTCATCAATTTTTATCGCTGAGACTCAGCTCAATAAATAATCCACTTCATTAAATCATCCCTGCACTACAGGCCAAAGATATTCTTTAGTATCACGACCACGAATTATCCATGCACTACGGGCCAAAGATAATCGTGTTTTCATCAACGGTCCTGATCATGCCATAAAACAATTCATCTTTGCACTACGGTCGAAGAGAATCCATAGCCATAATCATACCAAAAACTGTCCATCAATGCACTACGGGCCAATGAGGACTTTTTCCATATCATTTGTAATATTACGGTCATGATTATACCGAATAATCCCTGGTCATAATCATACCAAGTCCATCTATGCACTACAGGCCACATATGACTTTCAACATAACATAAACATGAGGATGATGACAATGATATAAGAATTCAATAAAACAAGTTCAAGAATTAATTTGTCCAAGAACTACTAACGTCCAAATTGTCAACATGATACTGCTTTGTAGAGTAAAATTCAAGAATGATCAGAAGAATATTTCCATGAAAAGATACTGGATGAAGCGCAAATATCAAGGATATTCTACTAATTTCATGGAGTATAGAAGTCAAAACTTTAACCAACTGAGTATAATAAAGAATGGAATAACAAAAGAAATCACCATGCATGCGGTACTTCGCATCGACATGTTATTCCAACAGAATAATAATAACGGAACCATGTCAGGAAAAATTTGCACCGACAGGATGTTCCAACAGAATAATAAAGAAGGAACCAGGTCCGGTGTAAAACACACAGGCAGGATTTTCCAACGGAATAATAATAAAGACGGAA
Source organism: Panax japonicus (assembly GCA_020205505.1). Taxonomy (NCBI): domain Eukaryota; kingdom Viridiplantae; phylum Streptophyta; class Magnoliopsida; order Apiales; family Araliaceae; genus Panax; species Panax japonicus. Next base: position 25,246,856 of record CM035092.1, on the reverse strand, counting down.
CCAGGTCCGGTGTAAAACACACAGACAGGATGTTCCAACGGAATAATAATAAAGACGGAACCAGGTCCGGTGTAAAACACACAGACAGGATGTTCCAACGAAATAATAATAAAGATGGAACTAGGTCCGGTGTAAAACACACAGACAGGATGTTCCAACAGAATGATAGAAGAATGTCACCAAGTATAGGCTAGACCGCGAATACAGGTTATTCCAACAGAATAATAAGAAATGAAATAACAATAGTTCTCTTCATGAATAAGAAAGAATAACACCCCTTACCGTAACAGAAACTGGATATAAGAAAAGAAAAGTTAAGTAGCAAAAAGCTTTTCTTCTATCTCTCTATAGTTTCTCTCTCTAGAGTTCAGTGAATTCATAAGAAAATAATGAAGGAATGAGCTTCTATTTATAGAAAAATGGAATGCATAGTAACTAATCCATGAACGGTCCAGATTAATTTACTTTAATCTTTCGGTCCATATTTAAAGAAAAATCTTTTAAATAAAATATAATATATTCTATTTATATAAAAAGATTTTTACTATGCAAACACTATGCAAAACACTATGCAACACTATGCATAATAAAATATAATATATTCTATTTATAGAATAACTTTAATAAAGTATTCTATTTTATATAAAAAGATGTTTCTGTTTTATTACGTTAATAATACGAATAAAACAAAACGTCATTATCGCTATAATAATTCATATTATTAATCGACAATAATTGAATCAAACTGAGCGACTTCTCACATAAATATCAATAATCAATACCGTGTGCTACTATGCAACAACGCGTATTACTGTACTTTTACTACCCAGTAGTTCAACAGTATCAACGGTAAAACTTCCGTCGTTATTTTCAATAAAATATTTTTGTCATTTTCTCAATCCGACAATAATTCCGTTGTGGGGTCCACCAATAATTGTACCGTCGTACGATTATTTTCCGACACAAAGAATATTCCCTGACCAATCGAATATAATATAACAACTTGCATACTTTGCAAAATTTATAAATACTACCCACAACTATAATATTATCTCAAATTCACACCATAATATAAAAAAATTATTTCGAGAAAATTAATTCTTTTATTCATAAAATTTGGGGTTTCACAATCTCCCCTCCTTATGGAATTTCGCCCTCGAAATTTACGTACGTACCTGGTATGCCGAACAGGTGAGGATACCTTGACTTCACTTCAAATTCTAACTCTTGAGATATAACCTTTGAGTGTTGAATACGATTATTCTTATCCAAGATTGTAACACGTATCTCTTCAAACGTTAAATCATCCGCTATCTCATCCGGTTCTAAATTAATAATGTGGTTCGGGTCGTCCACATATTTACGTAACATCGATACGAAAAAAAACGTTATGAACACGCAATATATTTGGCGGTAAAACGAGTCTATAAGCCACAGTTCCTACTCAATCGAGGATTTCAAATGGGCCAATTAAATCGAGGGTTAAGATTTCTTCTCTTCAGCAACTCTTGCTTCTAAAATAACATCCTCTTGAACCTTCTTCTTCACATTCATCAGACTCGGGTATGTAGCTTGAGCGTCTTTAACTTTATCGATTAAAGTCAATTTTACTCGTATATTCGTTATCTTCACGTGGGTCCCTAGAGTCTTTAACTCTATCTTCATCATTTGCAAGTTATACGAAATGAGTCTTTGTGTTAACAACGTCGCACTTGTAAACGCATACGATCTTCTACTCAACATGTCAGCTACCACGTTCGCTCTTCCACGATGATATTGAATAGTACGATCGTAATCTTCAAAAGCTCGAGTCAACGTCTTTGGTGCATGTTACTTTCGTTTTAGTTGAAAAAAATTATTTTGAGGGTTTAAGAAATGGGTTTTGTACTGGTGTCAATACAAAATTCGATTTCACGCTCTGGGGTAGGCTAAGAAGTCTTCAGGAATACGTCAAGAGATTTATTAATGATAAAAATATCATTCAAAACTGTTACTCACATCCAAGACTTGGATAGTACGTCACATTGATACCAACTGTGACTTCTATCCCTTAACCTAGATAGCACCTCATAATGATACCTATCAACTTGTTATCGTCATTCACGACGTCGCCTACAGAAAGTCTGGCTTCGGTGCATTCCACACAAGGAAGTCATCAACAAAAGGATCGAGGCTCTTTACTTATGGCTTGATATGACAATGATTGAATTTAGTGGTTTAGTTGCTTGAATTCGCATAATAGGTTGGTTAGGAATATGAAAGCTAACAACCTTTCGAAAAACATGATGAGTAGTTAACCAATCGTTTCCTAAAATCGCATCAAAGGCAAGTATTTTCAAAGAGACAAGATCAACACGTAACGTGAAAGTGTCGATTTGAATCAAATAAGATTTATAAACAGTGGAGGTAACGAAGGTTTCTCCCAATGGAGTTTCAATAGATAAATCAAAGTTTAACTTCTCCGGAGTTAAGTACAAACATTGAACACAACTAGGTGAAATAAAAGAGTGAGTAGAACTGGTATCTAACACGGTATAGACTTCGTAAGAGCTTATGATTAACTTACCCGTGATAATTTTATTCAGGTTCCTCGTCACGAGAGGAAAAAAAACGCTCTCTCTTAAACTACCGGCTTTGCCTTGTCTGGGACATCCCTTAGCATCATTATCCCAGCTGGAATTGACTTCATTATACGACAAAATTGAGCTAGGTGACCTTCTTTTCCGCAATTAAAACATGCTTTGGACTGCTGCGTACAGTTTGGACGGATGTGTCCCTCCTGTCCGCATTTGAAACATATGATAGGTGGTATTTCTCCTTCCTTAACAACGGTTGCTGGTGCTGACGTCTTTCCATCATTGTTAAATCTCCTCTTCTTAAAATGTCCATTTCTATTATCTTGGCCATGATTACCACCGAAGTGGTTACCATTCTTGGCATGATAATTTCCCCTGCGATAGTTATCATTGTTCCGATGGCCATTGCCACCGGTATGATTATTATCGTGTTGCTGGTCATTACCTTTTGGTTGTGATAACTCATTATCGCGCTCCACTAACTGAGCCATATTCACAATATCTGAATACAAACACAGTTTATGAGAAATAAGATGTTGACGTATCTCCGGCTTCAAACCTCTTAAAAATAATCGCGCCATTCTCTCTTCATTATCCACCAAGTGGGACGCAAACCGAGATAACTCCGTAAATTTTGCTTCGTATTGCAACACGGTCATATTGTTTTGCTCTAGCTTGATAAACTCTACCTCCTTCATGTGACGAATACTTTCGGGAAAGTACTTATCGTTGAACAGCTCTTGGAACTTCTCCCAAGACATCTTGAGTGCGTCAGTCTGGGTACGTTTTACAGATTCCCACCAATGATCTACTTCTTCACGCAACATAAAGGTGGCAAAAGGAACCTTTTGCTCCTCGGAGCATCCCAAGACATCAAATATCTTGGTGATCTGCTTTAACCACGTCTCCGCCTTAAATGGTTCTGGCTTTCCCAAAAACTCCGGTGGTCCCAGCTCCTTAAACTGCTTAGCGGTGACCAACCGTGGGTTGCCATTGTCTTTACCTGCATTATGAATAGGAGTCGCATTCGCCTGATGTTGCATGAATTCTAAAAAGCTCCTAAACGTACCGTTGTTCGTTAATTGATCAGTGTTGTTGTTTACAGGAGGATTATCGCCATTCTGTTGCACATTGTCCTGATTATTGATCTGTGGAGACTCAACGGTCTCCTGAGCTCCATTGATAATCTCAACATTCTCGGATGTCATTTTCAAACACTGCCACAAAACAAGGGTTAATTAACATATCACATATTATCCCTATACTCTAACCGACCCATTAAATACCACATAAACTTAGGTAGGTCATACTAGCGAAGGAATTCCCCGTCTCTCCCCTCCTAGTTCTTGTCTCACATCTTAGCCAGGGATCATATCCCTAATCTCTGATACCAACTGTGACGCCCCCAAAATTAGGTATACATCACCCATCTTGGGTTGTCAGATACATGGTACATAATTCAAATACAACTTACTAATACAACTGTCGTGTACAATACGACAAAACATAACTGTGAGTTTGAATACAAATATTGCCTACTAGAGATTATACAAACTCAAAAGGAGTCCTCATTACAATTATTAATACACTATTTTATAGAATAGTGAGGACTACTAATGCTATCCTCTGGACCGTCACTCCATTCCCCGACTAGTCCCTGCGATGTTCTCATTTCCTGAAGAGAACAGTGAAAGAAAGGGTGAGCTCAACTAGCCCAGTAAGAAATATTATGACTAAGATAATGCAGAATAAATTATATTTAGCCTCCAACAATGTTAAACTGATAAAATACAATAGACATCAAGTTTAACTGCAGCGGAACAAGCAATCCATTAAAAGAGTCATGTAGAGAATTGAATCTACTATCTTTTATGATTTAAAAGGTTTTCATCAATTTTTATCGCTGAGACTCAGCTCAATAAATAATCCACATCATTAAATCATCCCTACACTACAGGCCAAGGATATTCTTTAGTATCACGACCACGAATTATCCATGCACTACGGGCCAAAGATAATCGTGTTTTCATCAACGGTCCTGATCATGCCATAAAACAATTCATCTTTGCACTACGGTCGAAGAGAATCCATAACCATAATCATACCAAAAACTGTCCATCAATGCACTACGGGCCAATGAGGACTTTTTCCACATCATTTGTAATATTACGGTCATGATTATACCGAATAATCCCTGGTCATAATCATACCAAGTCCATCTATGCACTACAGGCCACAGATGACTTTCAATATAACATAAACATGAGGATGATGACAATGATATAAGAATTCAATAAAACAAGTTCAAGAATTAATTTGTCCAAGAACTACTAACGTCCAAATTGTCAACATGATACTGCTTTGTAGAGTAAAATTCAAGAATGATCAGAAGAATATTTCCATGAAAAGATACTGGATGAAGCGCAAATATCAAGGATATTCTACTAATTTCATGGAGTATAGAAGTCAAAACTTTAACCAACTGAGTATAATAAAGAATGGAATAACAAAAGAAATCACCATGCATGCGGTACTTCGCATCGACAGGTTATTCCAACAGAATAATAATAACGGAACCATGTCAGGCAAAATTTGCACCGACAGGATGTTCCAACAGAATAATAAAGACGGAACCAGGTCCGGTGTAAAACACACAGGCAGGATGTTCCAACAGAATAATAATAAAGACGGAACCAGGTCCGGTGTAAAACACACAGACAGGATGTTCCAACGGAATAATAATAAAGACGGAACCAGGTCTAGTGTAAAAAACACAGACAGATTGTTCCAACGGAATAATAATAAAGACGGAACTAGGTCCGATGTAAAACACACAGACAGGATGTTCCAACAGAATGATAGAAGAATGTCACCAAGTATAGGCTAGACCGCGTATACAGGTTATTCCAACAGAATAATAAGAAATAGAATAACAATAGTTCTCTTCATGAATAAGAAAGAATAACACCCCTTACCGTAACAGAAACTGGATATAGGAAAAGAAAAATTAAATAGCAAAAAGTTTTTCTTCTATCTCTCTATAGTTTCTCTCTCTAGAGTTCAGTGAATTCGTAAGAAAATAATGAAGGAATGAGCTTCTATTTATAGAAAAATGGAATGCATAGTAACTAATCCATGAACGGTCCAGATTGATTTACTTTAATCTTACGGTCCATATTTAAAGAAAAATCTTTTAAATAAAATATAATATATTCTATCTATATAAAAAGATTTTTACTATACAAACATTATGCAACACTATGCAAAACACTATGCAACACTATGCATAATAAAATATAATATATTCTATTTATAGAATAACTTTAATAAAGTATTCTGTTTTATATAAAAAGATGTTTCTGTTTTATTACGTTAATAATAAGAATAAAACAAAACATCATTATCGCTATAATAATTCATATTATTAATCGACAATAATTGAATCAAACTGAGCGACTTCTCACATAAATATCAATAATCAATACCGTGTGCTACTATGCAACAACGCGTATTAATGTACTTTTACTACCCAGTAGTTCAACAGTATCAACGGTAAAACTTCCGCCGTTATTTTCAATAAAATATTTTTGTTTTCTCAATCCGACAATAATTCCGTTGTGGGGTCCACCAATAATTGTACCGTCGTACGATTATTTTCGACACAAAGAATATTCCCTGACCAATCGAATATAATATAACAACTTGCATACTTTGCAAAATTTATAAATACTACCAACAACTATAATATTATCTCAAATTCACACCATAATATAAAAAAATTATTTTGAGAAAATTAATTCTTTTATTCATAAAATCTGGGGTTTCACAGTAGTTGTGTAATTAATTTGATTCTCCGTGAGTGTCTTGCTTGCATAATATATGGCATGAAATACCTTCTCTCAACGTTGACCCAAAACAGCCCCAATTGCATAGTCGATTGCATCACACATTAGCTCAAAAGGCATATTCCAATCTGGTGCGACAATCACGGGGGCTGTAGTCAACTTAATCTTCAAAAACTCGAAAGATAACTTGCACTCCTCATCAAAATTGAAAACTGAATCCTTCTCTAAAAACTGCACAAGGGTTTTGTAATTTTTGAGAAGTCCTTTATGAATCTCCTGTAGAACCCAGCATGTCCAAGAAAACTTCTAATTCCCTTAATTAACTGAACTCGAGGGTGGCAGTTTCTCGATTGTTTCTAGCTTAGCTTTATCAACCTCCAATCCTTGAGCCGAGACCTTGTGACCCAAAATTATGCCTTCCTCAACCATGAAGTGGCATTTTTCTCAGTTAAGTACAAGGTTCGTGTCTTTGCATCTTTGTAACACCATCACCAAATTCCCTAGGCAAGTATCAAAATTGTCCCCATAGACAGAGAAGTCGTCCATGAAGACTTCCACATTTTTCTCCACCATGTCTGAGAAGATGGCCATCATACACCGTTGGAAGGTAGTAGGTGTATTACACAAATCGAACGACATTCTCCTTAATGCGAATATGCCGTATGGGCACATAAATGTAGTCTTCTATTAATCCTCAGGAGTGATGACGATCTGATTATAGCCCGAGTATCTATCCAATAAACAGTAATACTCATGTCCCGCCAATATGTCCAACATTTAATCAATAAAGGACATCAAAAAATGATATTTGCGGGTTGCCTTATTCAACTTCCTGTAGTCCATGCAAACCCTCCAACCTGTCATTGTCCTTGTCAAAATTATCTTGTTGTCCTCATTATGTACCACGGTCATTGCTCCCTTTTTTGGCACACAATGAACCAGATTAACCCACTTACTGTCAAAAATTGGGTAGATGATACCGGCATCCAACAATTTCAGAATTTCTTTCTTTAAAACTTCCTTCATAATTGGGTTAATTTGTCTTTGTTGCTCCACCGTTGATTTTGCGTCGTCTTCCATCAGAATTTTGTGCATGCAAAAAGAGGGGCTGATTCCCTTGATATCCGCTATCGTCCATCCTATCGCTGAGTTATGTTCCCTAAGCATCCTCAACAACTTTTTTTCCTGAAAGTCGTTAAATGCAGTAGAAATAATAACAGGTAAAGAATTTGAATTGCTTAAATACGCATACCTGAGGTGTTTAGGGAGTGGCTTAAGTTCAAGAGTCGGTGGCTCTTCCAATTACGGTTTTAATTTGATTGTTAATTTTTCCTCCATGTGCAATGGTTCAAATGGTGCTCTGAATCGGCTAACTCATGGCAGTGAGTCAAACATCTGCAAATAATCCACAAATTATGGGTCATCGTACTCTTCATCCCCTAATAATGTTGTGTTCAATGGATTATTGACCAAACTCTTGCCCATGTCTTTACTGATTATCTGCTCAATTACATCCATCGTGAAACATTCTTATTCATCCGTAGTGAATTTCTTGGCCTTGAACACGTTAAATTTAATTTCTTGATCTTGGAATCTTATAGTAAGTTCACCTTTTTGTACGTCAATGAGTGTCCTACCCGTAGCCAAGAAAGGTCTTCCTAGGATAATCGGGATGTTCTTATCCTCCTCAAAATCCAGAATAATAAAATTCGCGAGGAATATGAACTTATCAACCTTAACCAATGTATCCTCTACAACGCCTCTCGGATATGTGACTGACCTATCTGCCAACTGCAATGAGATGTTTGTAGGCTTTGGCGTGGGCAAACCCAATTTTGTGTAAACTGATAATGGCATAAGATTCACACTCGCTCCCAAATTATATAAACACTTGTTGAATAACATATTTTCGATCTTGCATGGAATGGTGAAACTCCCCGGGTCTTTCAACTTTGGTGGCAACTTTCGTTGTAAAACTGCACTACACTCCTCTGTTAATGCCACTATTTCAAAGTCTTCCAATTTCTTTTTCCTGGACAGAATCCCTTTCATGAATTTCGCATAACTTGGCATCTGCTCTAGGGCTTTTGTGAACGGGATGTTAATCTGAAGTTTCTTAAAAACTTCCAAAAATTTTGAGAACTGCTTATCTAATTTCTGTTTTTGGACCCTCTACTGAAATGGTGGTGGAGGATACACGACTGGCTTGTCATCTAGCTTTATTTTCTCAATCTGCTTATCCTCACCCTTATTTTCTTTAACCACTTTGCTGTCATCAATTTTTTCATTCGATATAGCTGAATTTTCTGCATCTTCACCAACTAGATGTTTTCTACTCCTCAATGTGATTACCTGACACTGTTCATGGTTTCCCTTCGGATTTCTCTCGGTGTCACTTGGTAGAGTCCCTTGTGGCTTGTTATTCAATGCTAAGGCAATTTTTCCCATCTGATTTTCCAAATTCTTTATGGTCATTGCTTAGTTTTTCATCGCTGCCTCATTGCTTGTTATGTATTTTGACAACAACTCCTCTAAATCTGATTTTCTTTCTTGATGTTGAGTCGGTTGTTGATGATTCTGAAAACCTGGGGGATATGATGGTCGTGGAGCTTGATGTTGCTGATTATTACTCCACAAAAAATTTGGGTTATTCCTATTCCCCTGGTTGTAAGTGTTTTGGTACATATTCTGTGGAACCCTGTTGTAGATACCCACGAATTGCACATATGCTGGGTTGATTGCGCATTGGTCTGTAGGATGGTCACCCGCGCACAATTCACACACAACTGCAACCTACTGTACCTGTGCCCCTGTTATAGCATCCAACTTCTTGAAAAGTGCTAATATTTGCGCTTGAATTGCCGTTACACTATCTACTTATAACACTCTAGCCGCCTTTGCTTGTGCCATTCTTGCTATGGGCCACTGGTAGTTGTTAGCTTCCATTGTCTCAATCAAATTGTAGGCCTCCTTGTGAGACCCCAAATTTTATGAATAAAGATTTAAATTTCTTGAAATGTTTTTTTTAATATTATGGTGTGGAATTGATATAATGTTATAATTGTGGGTAATATTTATAAATTTTGCAAAGTATGCAAGTTGTTATAAAATATTCGTTTGGTCGGAGAATATTCTTTTTGTCAGGGAATATCCGTACGATGATATAATCATTGGTGGACCCCAAAACGGAAGTATTGTCGTATTTAAAAAACGACAGAATTATCATTTTATAAAAATAACGGCAAAAGTGTTACCGTTAAAACTGTTGAACTACTCCGTAGTAAAAGTACAGTAATACGCGTGGTTGCATAGTAGCACACGGTATTGATTATTGATGCTTACGTAAGAAGTCACTCAGTTATACTCAAATATTGCTACAGTAATTGCTGCATCATATCTCTTATATTATTGATTCAATTATTGTTACAGTATCATCTGCATAATATATTATATTATTAAATCAATAATTGAGACGGCAAAGTTATTCATATTATTATTTTCAATATTGACAATGTCTAGAAGTTCTTTCAAGGAGAGGTTTGGTCACCTAATTGCGCACCAATAAGGAGAAATCCTTATCGGAAAGCCCCCTCTTTCCTGGGAACGACCTGGTTGTTAAATATTGTGAATTATAATATTAATGATGAATAAGTTCGTGTTGATTAAAGATGAAATTGATATTTCCATTGTGTTGGAATTATTAGTGTTAGTGAAAATCGATATTTATTTTGATAATAATTGATGTCTGGAGGTTATATTGATCAATCGGGTAATTAACTGAATAAATGAGCAATTAATTGCTATTAATTCACATGATTATAACTATTTATTCACATGTGTGTACTATTGATTCACATTCTTGTACTATTAGGGAAGTTGGTGCAAGATTAATAATACTTGCATGACTAAGTTTAAAATGGAGGTATAGATGGAGGTACTATACTATAATTCATATTTTCATATGTCTAGAACTATTGAGTCACATGATTTACTATTGATTCACATGATTTACTATTAGGGGATGTGGTGCAAGTTTGATAATACTTGCAGAACTAAATTAAAAATGAAGGAAAAGAGGAATGTATTATATTGTAATATTTCGAGCCCCAAAATGTGCAATTATTGAAACTATATTTTTCTATAAATAGAAGCTCATTCTTCCTTCATTTCTCACCAATACACTAAAGCTATAAAGTAATTATTATAGAGAGAAATTATAGAGAGAAAGAAGAAGAGAAGTCTGTTACCTCACTATTCCATTATTCAATCTTCTTTTGAGGTAAGGGGTATTATTCTTTCATATTCATGAAGAGTGCTTCTGTTATTCCATTCTTTATTATTATCTTGGAATAACCTGTCTATGCGAAGTACCACATACATGGTGAAATTCTTCTATTATTCCATTCTTTATTAATTTGTTGAAATATCCTGTCTGTGCGGATTACGCTAGACCTGGTTCCATTCTTTATTATTCTGTTGGAATAACCTGTCTGTGCGGTCTATCGCATGCATGGTGAATTTTTCTATTATTCCATTCTTTACTATTCTGTTGGAATATCCTGTCTATGTGGTTTACGCATGACCTGGTTCCATTCTTTATTTTTCTGTTGGAATATCCTGTCTGTGTGGTTTACGCATGACCTGGTTCCATTCTTTATTATTCTGTTGAGAATAACCTGTCTGTGCGATCTATCGCATGCATGGTGAATTCTTTTATTATTCCATTCTTTATTATTCTGTTGGAATAACCTGTCTATGTGGATTACCGCATGCATAGTGAATGATCATTTGTATTTATATGAATAATATTTTCATTCAAAAGGGGTTTCTGCCATGGGCAATTTTGTAATTTTTCTGACCCTAAAAATTCTAGAAAAATTTATAATGATAATTTGATGAGTTTTCTAGATTGTGTCCTAAAATTGCAATTTTGGATGTGTAGATTAAGAGTTATAGATTTTATGGGAAAAAACTATTTTAAAAGTAAACCCTTATAACTCTTTGTGGTTAACTCCAAAATTGGTAAAATTTTTATTGGGAGTACATGTATATAACAGGAGTATACCCTGTAAATTTCGGAATTTTTGGACAAAAGTATAATTTATGATAAATGTCTAAATATTTGGTAGTTTTGGCCATATGAAAAAATAGTAAATGAATTTTAAAAATTCTAAAAAAAATATATGTTCAATATGGGACTATATTCTGCTAAATTCCAGAAAAAAAATATTTTTGGGACTGATTTGGTATTTTTCATAAAATAAACTAGTTGTGAGTAAATGAATTAAATATGTTATGTGAAGTAACAAAATTGGAAAATAGGATTTTATGGTTTGGGAATCCTATATAGGGTATATGCAGATTTCTGATGAGGGATTTGATCATTGGTGATGAAATCTTATGAGTATGGCATTTTTGAATGATTAAAAGCATTATTTGGTAAAGTGTAAACAATTGAAATAAATTGTTTATAAGTTTAAGAAGTGATTAAAATATTGTTATAATATTAATAATATTAGATTATGAGTTTATTAAGTGATTGATAATATTTGGATAAATTTAAAGTCTTTAATATTTATCCTTGTTTTCGTTTGATTAATGCTTATATTATTGTCATCATCCTCATGCTTATATTGTGATGAAAGTCATCTTTGGTTTACGTGCATAGATGAACTTGGTATGATTATGACCAGGGATCATTCGGTATAATCATGACATGTAATGTTATAAATGATGTGGTAAAAGTCCTCAGTTGCCTGTAGTGCATTGATGGATAATTTTTGGTATGATTATGACCAGAGATTATTTGGTATAGTCATGACCATTGATGATTTAATGAATTTCCTTGGCCCGTAGTGTAGGATGATTTGATGATGTGGTTTATTTATTATGCTGAGTCTCAGCGATAAAAATTGATGAAAACATTTTAAAACATAGAAGATAGTAGATATCATGCTCTACTTGACTCTTCTAATGGATTGCTTATTCCGCTGCAGTTAAACTTGATGTCTATTGTATTTTATTAGTTTAATATTTTGAAGACTAATGATAATTTATTCTGCATTATCTTAGTCATAATATTTCTTACTGGGCTAGTTGAGCTCACCCTTTCTTTCACTGTTCTCTTCAGGAAATGAGAACGTAGCTGGGACTAGTCAGGGAACGGAGTGACAGTCCAGATGATAGCATTAGTACTCCTCACTATTCTGTCAAATAGTGTGATAATAAATGTAATGAGGGCTCAATTGAGTGTGGATATTGTCTAGATGACAATATTCTTATTAAAACTCTTAGATTATGTTTTGTCGTATTTTACACGACTGTTATATAATTAATTTGTATTTAAATTTTGTACCATGTATTTGGCGACTCAAGATGGGTGATGTATACCTATTTTGTGGGCGTCACACTCCTCATAACTCTTATCCATGAACGCTCCACCCAACGCTGAATTAATATTGGTCCTAAGATTGACATGTAGTCTATTATAGAAAGTATTCATTTGCAACCACTTAGGCCATCCATGGTGCGGGCACTTTCTGAGCAATTCTTGTATCTCTCCCATACCCTATATAATGACTCCCCGTGTTGCTGCTCAAACATCGTTATCTCATTCCTTATTTTTGTAATTTTCGCCGGTGGGAAAAATTTGGCAAGGAATTTCTGAGCTAAGTCTTCCCACGTAGTTATCGATCCCGGCGGTAGAGAGTGTAACCAACTCTTTTCCTTGTCCCGTAAGGTGAATGGGAACAAGCGAAGTCTCACAGCATCATCTGACACCCCGTTATACCTGAAGGTGTCATAAATTTCCAGAAAGCTAACTAGGTGTTCATTAGGATCGTCATTTTCCAATCCCCCAAATTGAACTGAATTCTGGATCATCTGAATTGTTCCAAGCTTGATTTCGAATGTGTTTGCAGCTATTGCAGCCCTGGTGATGCTTGACTGCAGTTTAGTTACCTTGGGTGTGGTGAAGCCCCTCAATTCTTTTTGATCTTCGGCTGCCATTACCTCTTCTTTTTCAGATTTTTCAAAGTCTTCCCTTGTTTCCTTGATCCACTTACTTAACCTCTAAAATCGTTTCTCAATGTCATCCTCAAAAGGCAGCAAGTCTGGATTCTTGGACCGAGTTTGCATAAACCACTTTAAAACCTGAAATAAGAGGAACAAAATAAAAATAAAAATATTTAAGTAAAACTGGACTAATTAAACTGATATCGTAAAAATATTAAAATCTATACTAAATTTATCCCCGGCAACGGCGCCAAAAATTTGTTGGGTAAAATCTATATACGCACAACACGCAAGTATACGTGGTCAATAAGTAATATAATAGTGAGTAGAGTATCGTTCCCACAGAGACAATTTAGTAAGAAATTTAACCTTACAATTATCAATTTCCTATTAATCCTAATTTTATTAAACTATCCAATTTAATGATTAAAATTATAGAAAATAAATTATTAATAAATATACTATCACAAAACAATCACAAATATCAAAACTAAAATTTCAAACAATTAATGGAGAATTAGACTTATGATTTCACCCTAAGCTTCACTCTGATTTCTACACCTTTATTCCAATTTAACTCACTATTCCAGTTTATTAATCAAGAACACGAATGTAGTACTAGCCACCTCTCAATGTACTAATACTGTATTAACTTAAATCCACAAATTAGATAGAAACAAGTTAAATACCTTAATCAACTAACTCACTATATCTCTATGTGAATTATATTTAAAGAAGGTTTAAGGTTAAGTTCCCTATCCGATTACACGTGATGCCAAGCATATCTCTACCTTAACATTTATCAAGATTCTGTTATTCACAAAATTCATGAACACATGCTATATTAACTAAGTCTAGATTCGTATATCCTCTCTCAATTCCATACAAATCCACAAAGAATTGTTGATCAGGCAATTCATAAATTCAAGCTCAAATTAATATAGATAAACTGGAAATTAGTTTATTGAATTGAAAATCAAAGTTATAAAACCATCGTTTCACTCAAGGATCCATCATAAGCCTAACAAGTGAATTAGTTCATCATGAATGAAATAATAACTGAATAATTCAAAGATAACATCCTTTCAATTACAAATATAAGACTAAAAAGAAGAATAGTAAAAAACACCCTTCATGTTGCCTAAATCTGCAACGACAGAAAAATCTCTTCAAAGTCTTCCTCCAAAGCTTGCTATGAAAATCTAGAATTGATATCTATAATATGTCTTTTGCCTTCTAATTTTTTGTTAGTTGAGCAATAGATATCCCCACGACAAGTCCTAGCCGAAATCCCATGCTAATCAAAGTCCATTGTTATCTGAAGTCCTCAAATCCAACTTCCAGCAGAGTTCAATGCACAAGCAGTCGAGACCCCCTGCCCCGGTGGGGGTATATGCCTAAATAAGGCTCGCCCCGACGGGCATGCATTATGTAAACCAAATGAGAAGACCCCCCACCCTGGCGGGGGTGTGTATGCAAAAAGGACCCGCCTCGGCAGGGGTATGTTTTGCAAACTGATTTTTCTTAATTCCATACTTGCAACCATAATACTCCAAATGACGTCCTTTCTTTACTTCTTGCCACCTCAACCACCCTACACATAAAAGAACACAAAACGAGTAAAAATAAATATGAAAACAAGAAAGTAACAACGATTAAGCTTGAAATGGACATCGATTTGTGGATATAAATCCACTTATCAGTACCGATAAAAAACCGAAAAACTAAAAATTTTGAGCACCCCTACCTACTACAAATAGGACTACTTCCAAATAATATTCCTATAAAAAAATAAGATTCTTTCTCATAATAGAACTCCAACATATAATAATTATCCTATTAAAAGGCTTTTGGGCAAGTTATAGTGTTAGTAACATTAAAAAACCAATGAACTTTTAGCTGTTTCTAATTTAAACAATAAAGTTTGTATTTTTTTTAACTAATCGTACACCATTTTGTGCTAAAAATTGATTGTTATTGTAAGTTGTCGAAATGTCGGAGTAATAGTAATATTTATGTTGTTGTAAATAGCCATGGTCCTATTTTTTTTTTTTTTATTATTATTATTATTATTATTATTGTTGTTGTTGTTGTTGTTGTTATTGTTGTTATTATTGTTATTATTTTTATTAGTACTATTATTTTTTTAATTATTATTAATATTTAAATTTATTTATTTTATTTTATTATTATTATTATTATTTTGCTGTTGTTGTTATTATTATTGTTATTATTATTATTAGTATAGTATTATTATTATTATTATTATTATTATTATTATATTATTATGACGATAGTGAATGAGAAGAAAGGAATATATGGGGGAAATTTTTTGATATAAATATTAATCCTTGCAAGATATTAACAGTTGACCCATGTTGCTTCAGTGACTCATATGACTAAGGGTGTTCATCGATAAAATACCGATCCGAACCGGTACGAACCGATTATTGAAAGTACTAAAAATTGGGTATCGATACCGATACCGGTTGAACCGGTATACCGAACCGATTAGCCGATCTGGTACCGGATCGGTTCTGGTTTTTATCAGAATTTTAGCCCAAAAATCGAATATTTAGCCCAAAGCCTTAAATGCTGACTTGAATTTTTAAGGCCAAAATTATGCCAGCCCAACCCAAAACCCAAAACTATAAGCCAAAAATCGGCCCAATTGGTATTTATTATTACATGGTAATCATTTTATAAGGAAAATCTCCTTAAAGTTTTACAATTTAAACCAATATGGGACTTGGAGACAACTAAATAGTAAAGACTTCACTTGGTAGTGTTTTTATAAAGAAAACTTTCTTAAATTTTTATAATCTAATCAATGTGGGACTTAGAAACAAGTTATGTAAGATAGTGCCATAAGTTCCCTTATGTGATTTTTTTGGCATTCATTAGTGTCATTACATTGGATTTGATTTGATGAGAGTTCTAAGTTGGTATTTACATTCCAATATTAAATTTACATCCCTATATTAAATAATAATAATTTGATTACTTGTTATCTTGAATTCATTATTACATGTAATCATTTTATAAGAAAAATTTACTTAAAGTTTTAGCAATGGTGTTTTTATAAAGAAAACTTTCTTAAATTTTTATAATCTAATCAATGTGGGACTTAGAAACAAGTTATGTAAGATGGTGTCATAAGTTCCCTTATGTGATTTCCTAAGTTGGTATTTACTTCCTTATATTAAGTAATATGTTTTAATTACTTGTCACCTGAAGTCATTATTACATGGTAATCAATTCTTGAATTCATTATTACATGGTAATCAATTTATAAGGAAAATTCCTTAAATTTTTGCCAATTTAACCAATATGGGACTTGGAGACAACTAAATAGTAAGGCTTCACTGGTAGTGTTTTATAAAAAAAAACTTTCTTAAATTTTTATAATCTAATCAATGTGGGACTTAGAAACAAGTTATGTGAGATGGTGTCATAAGTTCTCATTAGTGTCATTATAAGGGTCAAGTGGTATTTACATCCCTATTAGTGTAATTATAGTGGATTTGAATGAAGGGTCAAGTTGGTTATTTACATCCCAATATTAATAAGTAATAATGTTTTGATTACTGTTATCTTGAATTATTATTATCACTGGTAATCAATTTTAAGAAAATTTCCTTAAAGTTTTACCAATTAGCCAATATAGGATTGGAGACTTGGAGACCATCAAATACTAAGGGCTCACTTGGTAGTAATGTAGTATGTCATCTCTTGTCTAATAAGTCCCACATTGAATGACCACTACTAATGTAAGAAAGTCACAACCAAATTTCAACTACATCTCACATTGTCTAGTATGTCATCTCTTGTCTTACCTCTATTCTATAAATAGAGGAGACTTTCAAGTTAATTTTATATGGTTAGAAAAAAAGTCTTAAAGAATTGGTCTTTCAAGTTATTTTTTAATATATTATTAAATAACCCGTACAACCGTTCGGTTCGGTATTATTATCGACCAAGCTAAAACACCCTACCCAAAACTAGAACCAAACATTCGGTATGTACCAGTTTTGGTACCAGTACTGAACCGGTTCATCTTTGCACCGAACCGACCAGTTAAGTTTCCCTAAAAACCGAATATACCGACCGATTTGAACACCCCTACATATGACCAAAGTTCCAAATATGAGTTTGTGAGTTCAAATTCGTGCGAAGGCAATTTTTTGGAAAAATTTAACAGACGCCATGCCAGCAGCTAATGCATGTCAAATTAAATATAAAATACCACGTCAGATCTGCCACGTGCCACATCATCGGTAACGCACATGTGGCCCCTGGGGGTTCAAAGTCCAAATTTTTGAATAGATTAATACCCAAAAACCACTAAAGTTTAATGGTTTACTTTGCATTTAACCCATTAAAAATAGAACACATTTCTTTCCATAGTAACAATTCTTCTCTTAATATTCGAAGAGTTACTAACAATTCCTCACTCGACTCGAATCCCCAAACACTTCAACTTCATCTCTGAACTTCACTAAGTGCGTTTGTTTTGGAAAAAAATTATCTAAATGGCTAAATCGGTCAGATGTTTGAGCTAAATGATTAAGTCATATTTTTTTGGCTGAATGACTGAATGAACAGCTGAATAAAGTAAAAAATTAAAATTTTAATAAATATTAACTGTTATATTAAGTAATAATAAATAAATTTACAACAACTTTGAATTATTTTCAGAGGGGTGAAATAATAAAATTATGTCATTCAGATGTTTCTGACATGTTAATTATCAAATAAATTTTTTCATTCAGTTTTTATCAAACACCCCCTTGGTCTTCTTTCCACGCATAGACTGCCCATCTAAAACAAATTAATTTTCCATTCTTCTTACATTGGAGAATTAATTTGTCTTCCTTGAACACCTTGCACGAATTTTCTTAACCCACATATGCATATCGATTCACGTGAGGATAATTCTTCCAAAGAAATTATGTTAGAGTTTCTGCCCTAGAGGCCAATTATTTGATATAATTGCTTAACGTATTGATATTATATTTGATTGAATAAATGAATGATTTTATTATGGATTTATTTACTGCGTTATATAAATGTTAACATAATAAAAAAATCCTTAGAATAGTGATACAATTTATATAGTTTTAAGTATGTGACTTGAACATGAGATATAATTATAATTAGTATCATTGTTCTTAAATGTCCCTAGTCGAGTATCATTGTTGATGGGACAACAATGATGCATTGAGACTAGTATGTGGATTGACTGATGACCAAATCTCATTGGTCATAAATATATGAGATATTAAGTCAATGTATAGGTATGTTAGAGAACGATGTAC
>CM035092.1:25162638-25228003 GCA_020205505.1 Panax japonicus | reverse complement strand
AGATGGCGAAATCGCAAAGGAAAACTGCTTGATGATCATAGCTAGGATTATTCTTGCTTCAACCATTGCTAGATTTTGGCCTATGCAGATTCTGGTGCCTAATCCGAAGGGAAAATAGGAAGCAAAATGCTTTCGAGGCTCAGCAAATCTTGATGAATTGAACTCATTGGCATCTGGTCCCCAAATGTCTTTGTCATGATGGATGGCAGCTACTGCTAAATAGAACTCTGTTCCAGCTGGTATGTTCAAGCCACCAACTATAACATTTTTGTTAGTTTTCCTAAACATCTGCCCTATTGGTGGGTAGAGTCTAAGTGTTTCATTTAGTATCCAACTCACCTGTCATAAAGAAAACAAAAATGAACTAAAATTACAGATACATTTTCCTTTTTGTCCATGCCTAATATGTGTATTATGTGTTATATACGTTTGACATTGTCCACCAAGTATTATGTAGATATACCTAATCTTACGGCACAATTAAAATGGCCGAAAGTCTGTCAAAGACTATTGTTTAGATGTGCCTCATTTTTAAGTAGCCCGGCTAAATTTAAATGGCCTAGTTTAGTTGAGGTCTGCCAAAGACACTTGATACTAGTGTGAAAAAGCCTGCCTTTTAGCGACTGTGGTGAGGACAAAGCCACATAGAGCCAAAGACAAAAAAAATACTAATAATCAAGAACCATAGAGGCAACTGAATCTTGAACTTACAATCTTGAAGTCATTCATGTTTTCTGCAGTTGGAAACTCATTGTCTTGGCAAATGCGAAGAACTTCCTCTCGAGCTTCGCTTTGCCATTCTTGATGCAATGCTAGGAGGAGAAGTGCCCAAGTCAAAACATTTGCAGTGGTTTCCTTTCCTGCAAAGTAAAATGTTTTGCATTCGTTTATGACTTCTTCCACCTCCAATACCTTGCCAAGTTCATTCATGTTAGCTGACATTAACTGGTTTATCAGATTCTTCGAATTTCCACTTCTTTTGTTGTTTGTCTTAATAATCTTCCTGATAGAGTCTCGAGTTTCCTTCTCTAGTCTCCATCTCAATCTGTTCATCTTAGTAGGCAAAAACCTGTAGTGGAAGTTTACAATTAGTATAGTGTTATGACAAACTATGACAAACACAATAAATCAAAGCATAAAGATAAAGACAATAACACAAGGTTTTTGATGGAACCCAAATAAAAAAAAATCCACGGAGAAGGCAGAAAAAATTCACTAAATAAATATTTGAAGAGTACAAGAGAGAGAACTATGAGAATTCTTATAATGTTTCTAAATGTCTCTTCTCCAAAATCCTAGCACCTATATTTGTAGGAAATAGGAAAATTCATAACCAAATAGGATTATAAATACTAAATTGAGTATAGCTAGAAAAGATAACTTTCTTAAACCAAAACGGATTCTATGTAATACCTAAATCCAAATCGAATAAGGATTCATGTCATATCCAACAAATCTCAACTTTGACTTGAATCATCCAAATATTGCACAAACAGTGAGCTTTCTCCTTTTCTCAAATGCACAACTCAAGTGCATCAAATACTAACCAGGTCCAAGCAATGTTTGAACTTGGTATGTGGTAACGGCTTCGTTAACATGACAACTGGATTTTCCACAGTACCAATCTTCAAGACCTTAATGTCACCATCATGAACAATGTTTCGAACAAAACGATACCTGACATTTGACATCTTTAGTTAAGTGTATAGCACTCTAACTATCACAATGGACAACAATAACTCCATGATCCATGTTGATCTCTACAAGCAAGCCTCGCAACTAAATAGCTTCCTTAACAGCCTCTGTAATATCCATATATTATGCCTATGTAGTAAAGATCAATCGTATGCTCTAAAGTAGCTCTCCAACTAATTGCACAACCTCCAAAGGTAAATAACCAGTCAACGATCTCCTCCTATCAAGATCATCAGCATAATCTGAATCAACGTACCCTATAAGGGTATCGCCGTCACTTCTAAACTCTAAACCAACATTGGAGGTACCTCACAAGTATCTTAAAATCTATTTCACGTCTTCCCAATGAATTTTACCTAGACGTGATAAGTATTTACTTACTACACTAATGTCATGTGAAATATCTAGAAGAGTATAAATTATAGTGTACATGAGGCTACCAACTGCACTAGAGTAAGGAACACTTGACATATAACTAACCTCCTCTTCTGTTTGAGGAGATAATTCAGCTGATAACTTGAAGTGAGCAGTACTTACTGGTTGGCATTCTTCATACCAAAACGATCTAAAACATTCACGATGTAGTCTTTTTGGGATAAGTACAATTTCTTAATTCTGCGATCTCGCTGAATTTCCATACCAAGAATCTTCTTAGCAATCTTTCGTCTCAAACTCAGTGCTCAACTGTGATTTCAGTTTACCAATATCTGAACTATCTTTTGTTGCAATCAACATATCATTAACATAAAGCAACAAATAGACTTTAAACCTTTAAACCATATAGACTTTTTCAACAAGCAAACATATTCTTCCTTTCTTTGAATCTGAAATCCATGAGGTTGATGCATATAAATCTTTTCGTCAAGTTCAACATGTAAGAAAGCTATTTTCACATCGAGATGTTCCAACTCCAAATCATGCATAACAACCAAACCAAGCAATACTCAAATAGAGTTATGTTTCACAATTGGTGAAAACACATCATTGAAGTCAATTCCCTCGACTTGATTGAATCCCTTAGCTACTAGTTGAGCCTTGTACCTAACGTCTTCAACTCCTGGGATGCCTTCTTTTTTCTTAAATATCCATTTGCAACCTATAATTTTCTTATCTTTAGGTGGTTTCACAAGCTCCCAAGTCTGATTTTTTTGAAGAGATTTCATCTTCTCATTCATATCAAACAACCAATTTTCTGAATCATTCGAGGAAACGACATCTTTATAAGTCATAGGGTCACTGTACTCAACTGCCTCAGCAGCTGACAAGGCATAAACAACAAAATCTGAATTCACATATCTTTGTGGTGGTCGCACTATCATCTTTGCCCTATCTCTAGTGAGACTATATTGATAGTTCACATGTTCCTCCTCTAGAACTATACTCTCATCTACAACAGTAGTAGTAGTAGTAGTTGTAAGACCCCAACTTTTTGAATAAAGATGAATTTTCTATAATTATCATTTTTGAATATTATGGAATAAATTTAATATAATGTTATAGTTGTGGGTAGTATTTATAAATTCTACAAAGTATGCAAGTTGTTATATTATATTCGATTGGTTGGGGAATATTCATTTTAGCAGGGAATATTCGTACAACGGCGCAATCATTGGTGGACCCCACAACAGAATTATTGTCGGATTGAGAAAACGACAAAAATATTTTTATGAAAATAACGGCGGAAGTTTTACCGTTGATACTGTTGAACTACTCGGTAGTAAAAGTACAGTAATACGCGTGGTTGCATAGTAGCACACTGTATTGATTATTGATGCTTATGTGAGAAGTCATTCAGTTTTGTTCAATTATTGCTATAGTAATTGTTGCATAATATCTCACATTATTTGATTCAATTATTGTTGATATTTTATATATAGTTAAAATCAATAATTGAGATGACAAAGTTATTAATATTATTATTTGCAATATTAACGATGTCTAGTAGTTCTGTCAATGAGAGGTTTGGTCACCTAATTGCGTGTCAATAGGGAGAAATCCTTATTAGAAAGCCCCCTCTTTCCTGGGAACGACCTGATCGATTAATATTGTGAATTATAATAAAGAAGATAAAGGTTGTTAAAATTATTAAGGAGATTTTTATAAAGTTTGCTTATTTTATGGATTCCTATTTACCCATTTTTCAAAATAATCGGTAGAAAATTATTTAAAGGTGGGGCCCACACGTGGGGCCCATATGTGTTGGAAAAATAATTTTGGAAATGGAAGAGTATATGTATGGAAGTATATGTATGTATTGGGTATATGGTGGGAGAAAATGATATGTGAAAGTGATAGGTGTGTGATGTGTGTGTTAGTGGAAAATGGTGGAAAAGTGGTAGTGTGATAGTGATGTGTAAGAGTGTAGTGAAAGTGATTATTGGGAGGGTGGGGGATTGATGTTGGATATAGGGGGATAAAAAAATCTAGTGGTATATATAATATTGATATATATAAATTGAAAACATGTGTTTATATATATGTATTATATTTTAATTTTTGTTGAAATCTTATTGGTTATTTGTTTGACTTAGTTGTTAGTTGATTGAAGAAATAATTCTGCAAAATTATTTCGTACTTGAACAGTGCCCTTCCATTCTCCTATAAATAGAAGTTCATTCCTTCATTATTTCTTACGAATTCACTGAAACTCCAGAGAGAAAAATTATAGAGAAACTATAGAAAAGTATTCTGCTACTTCCCTACTCTTATATTCAGTTTCTTTTACGGTAAGGGGTGTTATTCTTTCTTATTCATGAAGAGAACTGTTGTTATTCCATTTCTTATTATTCTGTTGGAATAACCTGTATACGCGGTCTACCCTATACTTGGTGACATTCTTCTGTTATTCTGTCTTTATTATTCTGTTGGAACATCCTGTCTGTATGTTTTACATCGGACCTGATTCCGTCTTTGTTATTATTCTGTTGGAATATCATGTCTGTGTGTTTTACACCGGACCTGATTCCGTCTTTATTTATTATTCTGTCGGAATATCATGTCTGTGCATTTTACGCTGGACCTGGTTCCATTATTTATTATTCCGCATTTATTATTCTGTTGGGACATCCTGTCGATGTGAATTTCACCTGACCTGGTTCCGTTATTATTATTCTGTTGGAATAACTTGTTTATGCGAAGTACCGCATGCATGGTGATTTCTTTTGTTATTCCATTCGTTATTATACTCAGTTGGTTAAAATTTTGACTTCTATACTCCATGAAATTAGTGGAATATCCTTGATATTTGCGCTTCATCCAGTATTTTTTATGAAAATATTCTTCTGAGCATTCTTGAATTTTACTCTACAAAGCAGTATCATGTTGACAATTTGGACGTTATTAGTTCCTGAATAAATTAATTCGTGAACTTGTTTTATTGAACTATTATATCATTGTTGTAAGACCCCAAATTATTAATAAATGAAATTTAATTTCCTTTATTTATTATTTTGAAATAGTAAGGGTTGATTTGATTAATGTGGTTAGTTATGGGTAAAATGCGCAAATATTTTAAATAAGCAGATGGTTATAAAATATTCATTGTTGTCAGGGAATATTCGTTTGGTCGTGAAATATTCTTGTTGTCGGGGAATATTCGAACGACGACGCAGTCTTTTGTGGGCCCCATAACGGAAAGCGATTGAATGAAGAAAACGACAAATATAAGTTGTTTATAAATAAACGGCGTAGTTGTTACCGTTAACACTGTTGGAATACCCGGTGATTAAAACACAGTAATACGCGTTGTTGCACAATAACACCCGGTATTGCACCAATTATTGATTCTTACGTAAGAAGGCACTACTCAATAATTGTTACAATAATTACTGTTCAGTATTTTATTTTATTGATTCAATAATTGCTGAGTTGATATTTTATATTACTGTTGTTTCAATAATTGTCACTACACAGCATTTTTCATTATCGGAGCAATAATTCATATTATCTGAATAATATTATTAGAAAACATTATTTGTAATGTCTAGAAAGTTTTGTCTAAAGAGAGGTTTGGTCACCTAATTGCGCGCCAGTAAGGAGAAATCTTTATTGGAAAGCCCCCTCTTTCCTGGGAACGGCCTGGTTGCCAGTACTGTGATTCTGTAATATTATTTGTGATTAATTAATTATTGATTTATATGATGAGAAAAATATTAATTTTATGTGGATATGAGATAATTTTTAAAGTGACAATTGTTGAAAATCGATATTTTATCTTTTCTGATAAAATAATATTTTATTATATTATTATAATATAATAATGATGATATTTTTTACAATGAATGTGGGATATATGAGTATATGAGGAAGAAGAGTATTTTTGTTGCAAAAATTGTTTAACACATGTTTTGTGTGTCTGTGGACCCCATTTCTTGACTGAAATTTGATTATAGCCTGTAAAATCACCCGTTTGTAGATTTTGATCAATTTTTGTTTAGAATTTGGAAAAACTTTCTTCTGCAAAGTTGTAGAGAATTGAATTTCCTATAAAAAGTCGCGAGATTCGAATTTTCTGATAAAAGGACTATTTATTATGAATTATTGAAGTTCCGAAGTTCTGAAATAATTAATTTTTGGAAGTTTTAATTATTTTTATTTAGAAAAACATTTTTGTTGTTTTATGGACATGTGTTAGGTGTTTGAGATCAGCTGGTAGGATGGCATAGAAGATTTATTATATATATATTAATATTATATTAAATTTTCTGCTTTGGTGTTCTAAGCAATTTCCTATAAATAGGGTGCTTAGGTTAGAATTGAAAATCACACCAGAAACTACAGATTTCTCTTTCTTTCTCTCTCGATATATTGAGCGTATTCTTGTGAGTATTTTAGTACTTTGAGTATTGCTATACGGTGAAAGTCTTTTCAGCATTATATCTAGTACAATAGTCAGAAGTACTATCCTTTTTAGGTAAGGGATGTTATTTTATTCGAAAATGATATTATTTCTTCAATATCATTATGCCGAAATATTGGTTGGAAATTTTTATCAAATTTAGAATTTTTTCATGTCGGAGTTACTATTCATGAGTTACTATTCACGAGTTACTATTCATGAGTTACTATTCACGAGTACTATTCACGAAGCGTGATGATGTTTTTTTTGTGAAATTTCTATCTTTTAAGGTCGGAGTTACTATTCACGTATACGACACTATTCACGTATACGACACTATTCACAGAAAAATTAAAATTTTCTTTTCTGTGTCCAAGATTGTCTGTTATGATTCATATCTTTGATTGGATCTATGTTTTGATCTTCATTCTTGAATTTTACCCCATTCTGGTTATTTATGAAGCATTTTTGAATGAGAATTGTTCAAAGTACGAATCCATAATACTTGTTCTTCTGTTTCACTGGATTCGTTTTCTTTAAAATTATTTTCATCATCCTCAGTCCTAAATGATGATGTTACTGAATATCTTTGGCCTGTAGTGCAAAGATGGTTGATTTTCTTATGAATATCTTTGGCCCGTAGTGCAAAGATGAACATGTGTTGAGATGAACATGACCGACTGATGAATATCTTTGGCCTTTAGTGCAAAGATGAACATGTGTTGAGATGAACATGACCAACTGATGAATATCTTTGGCCTGTAGTGCAAAGATGACTATTTGATTCAAGATGTATATTGATTGATGTTACAGGGATAAAATATCGATGATGGACTTTTAAATTCATATATAGAAGATAGTAGATTGCATTCTCTACTTAACTCTTCTAATGAATTGTTGTTTCCACTGCAGTTGTTGATCTAAAACTTGTTGTCTATTGTATTCTATCAGATTTTTCCCTGTTGAAGACTAAGGATAATTTGTTGTACATTATCTTAGTCATAACATTCTTTACTGGGCTAGTTGAGCTCACCCTTTCCTTTTATTCCATTTTTCTTCTCAGGAAGCGAGATTATAGCAGGAACTAGTCGGGGTGTGGAGTGATGGTTCTAGATAGCTATTTTAGTAGTCCTCACTATTCTGTAAAATAGTGTATCAATAATGAGGATTTATTTGCATATGGGTATTGTCTAGAAGACAATATTTGTATTTAAACTCACAGTTTATGTGTTATCGTATTTTGCACGACAATTGTATTATGAAGTTGTAGTTGTTTCTGTACCATGTATTTGGCGACTCAGAATAGGTTGGGTGGATTGTATACCTATTTTGGGGGACGTCACAATTGTCATCATCCTCATGTTTATATTTTTTTGAAAGTCATCTGTGGCCTGTAGTGCATAGATGGACTTGGTATGATTATGACCAGGGATTATTCGGTGTAATCATGACCGTAATGTTACAAATGATATGATAAAAGTCCTCATTGGCCCGTAGTGTATTGATGGACAGTTGTTGGCATGATCATGACCATTGATGAATACACGAATATCCTTGGCCCGTAGTGCATGGATAATTTGTGGTCGTGACCCTGATGAATATCCTTGGCCGTAGTGCAGGGATGATGTGAATTATTTAATAAGATGAGTCTCAGCGATAAAAGTGATGAAAAACCTTTTAAATCATAAAAGATAGTAGATTTTATTCTCTACTTGACTCTTTTAATGGATTGCATGTCCAATGCAGTTAAACTTGATGTCTATTGTATATTATCAGTTTAACATTGTTGAAGACTAATGATAATTTATTTTGCATTATCTTAGTCATAATATTTTTTACTAGGCTAGTTGAGCTCACCCTTTCTTTCACTATTCTCTTCAGGAAATGAGAACGTAGCTGGAACGAGTCGGGGAACGGAGTGATGGTCCGGATGATAGTATTAACTAGTAGTCTTCACTATTCTGTTAAATAGTGTGACAATAAATGTAACGAGGACTCTATTTGAGAATGGATATTGTCTAGAAGGTAATATCCCTGTTTAAAATCTCAGTTATGTTTTGTCGTATTTTACACGACAGTTGTATAATTAAATTTTTTATTTGTATTTGTACCATATATTTGGCGACTCAAGATGGGTGATGTATACCTATTTTGGGGGCGTCACAGTAGGCACACGATCTGGACTATAATGTGATTTATGAACTTGAGGAGAAGTTACTTCAAGCTCCACCTTCTAATCAAAACTATCAATACAAGGAATAGAGGATTCCTTGTTCTTATAAAGCATAGCGGTCTCATCAAAAGTAACATCTTTGTTAATGATAACCTTTGTTGACTTCTAATCAACACACCAAAGTCTATAACACTTCACAATAGAACCATAACCAAGAAAGATGCATTTCTTGGCTCTAGATTCAAGTTTTCCCTTATTCACATGTGCATATGCAGGACAACCAAATACCCTAAGAGATGAATAACCTGCCGGATTACCTGACCAAACCTATTCAGGGTACATTTTATAGTTGTGCAATGAGAACGATTCACCAAAAAAGTTGTGTTTACTGTTTTTGCCCATAATTCCTTGCTTAAACCTGCATTTAACAACATGCACTTGGCCTTTTCTATCAAGGTTTTGTTCATCCGTTCTGCAACTCCATTCTATTGCGGTGTCTTCACTACTATATGATGTCTAACAATTCCTTCATTCTTGTAGAACTCATTGAAATCAGTCTCACAAAACTCAAGGCCATTATCTGTTCTAAACCTCTTAATCTGCTTTTCTGTCTGCTTCTCAACTAAAGTCTTCCACTGTTTGAAAGTCACAAAACGTCATTCTTATGTTTCAAGAAGTAAACCCAAACCTTCCTGGAATAATCATCAATGAAGGTTAGCAGATAATGTGCACCGCTACCTTTGGAAGGAACTCGTGAAGGGCCCCAAAGGTCTAAATGAATATAGTCTAAAGGCCCCTTTGTTCTATGAACCGCAGTCTTGAAACTAACTCGTTTCTGCTTCCCTAAGACACAATGCTCACAGAAGTCCAACTTTCCTAGTTTCTGTATAGACAAAAGACCTCTCTTATTGAAAGCATCCATGCATCTTTCACTCATATGACCTAACCTCATATGCCACAACCTGGTGGTGTCATCTGCACTTACTGAAGAACAAATTGCATCTGAATCTGTAGTTGTAGAACCCTCCAACTTATATAAAGTATCGACCTTGATTCCTTTCATCAACACAAGAGAGTCTCTACTAATCTTCATAACTCAACCTTTAGTTGTGTACTTACACCCATTTTCATCTAGTGTACCCAAAGATATGAGATTCTTCTTTAAACTTGGAACATGTCTAACATCTGACAATGTTCTGATTATGCCATCATGCATCTTAATTTTAATTATATCAATGTTAATTACTTTACATTTAGAATTATTTCTCATCAAAACAATTCCACCATCAAATGATTCATATGCGGAGAACCAATCACAAGTAGGACACATATGATAAGAACACTCAAAATCTAAAATCTAAAATTCATTCACTGCTAAGTCTTTCTCTGTCATCGGCTACTAATAGAAGATCATCACTATCCTCAGCAACACTAGCCTAAGCAGGCTTTCTTGCCCCCTAATTCTGCTGGTTCTATACATTATGTCTATTATGAATCTGATCATGATTGTCTCCTCTATGTTCTTTATTTTTCAACTTCGGACAATTACGCTTTATATGACCCTTTACATGACAATAGTTACAGCTAAATGAATGTGACTCAATAGTACACATATATGAATAAATAGTTATATAAGCATGTGAATAAGTAGCAATTAATTGCTCATTTACCCTATTAATTACCCGGTCGGTCAATATAACTTCTAGACATCAATTACTATCGAAATAAATGTCGATTTCCACTAACACTAACGATCCCAACACAATGGAAATATTTTTCTCAAAAATTTCATTTTTGAAATTTTGAAGTTTGACTTTTTCTGAAAAAGACAACTATTGACTTTTTTGACCAAAAAGTCAAACTCAGAAAATTTTGTGTTTATAGTCTATTTCTACTAATTTCATCGTTCCGGACTCAAATATCACGTCCGCGTCTCCAAATTCAACTTCGAACTCAAATTCGATTATAATAACATTTATCATTAATATCATAACTCACAATATTTAACAATCAGGTCGTTCCCAGGAAAGAGGGGGCTTTCCGATAAGGATTTCTCCTTATTGGCGCGCAATTAGATGACCAAATCTCTCCTTGACAGAACTTCTAGACATTGTAAATATTACAATTTATTAATATGAATAACTTTGTCATCTCAAATATTGATTTAATAACATACCATATAATGCAGATGATACTGTGACAATAATTGAATCAATAATATGAGAAATATGATGCAGCAATTACTGTAGCAATAATTGAGTATAACTGAGTGACTTATCACGTAAGCATCAATAATCAATACTGTGTGCTACTATGCAACCACGCGTATTACTGTACTTTTACTACCGGGTATTTTATGATAAAAAAATTTCACATATCACCCTTAACTTTAAACTTTTATAAATTTAACTATTTACCAAAATAGAAAAATTAAATACTTTTATTTCATAAAATTTGGGATCTCACATATGCCATCATGCATCTTAATTTTAATTATACCAATGTCAATTACTTTACATATAAAATTATTTCTCATCAAAAAAATTCCACCATTAAATGATTCATATGCGGAGAACCAATCACAAGTAGGACACATATGATAAGAACACTCAGATTCTAAAATTCATTCACTGCTAAGTCTTTCTCTGTCATCGGCTACTAATAGAAGATCATCACTATCCTCAGCAACACTAGCCTAAGCAGGCTTTCTTTCCCCCTAATTCTGCTGGTTCTACACATTATGTCTATTATGAATCTGACCATGATTGTCTCCTCTATGTTCTTTATTTTTCAACTTCGGACAATTACGCTTTATATGACCCTTTACATGACAATAGTTACAACTAAAATTCTTATTCCGAGATTTTGATCTGTGTGTACTAGACCTGGCAAATGGGCGTGCCGGGCCGAGAACGGGCCGGGCCGAAATGGCCTGGGTTTTGGTGGGCTAAGATTGTGCGGCCCGTGGCCCGGGTTGGGCCGACCCGCGGACTTCTTCCCTTCTTTTTTTTGCAAATTTTTGTTACACCAAAAATAGTAATATTAATAAATATTAAAAAATAATAAAATAATTTATAATAAACAATAATTCTAACAAAGTTATGTCATTAATTTATTGATTTCATGTCAGAAATAAGAGGAAACAGTGTGTTATTAACAATTGTCATTAATTTGTCATAAGCAGAAGCAAAGCAGTGTAGGAGTAATTGTTAATAACATAACTTTGTTATAAGCAGTGCTCACTCACACTTTGTAATTCTAACAAAGTTATGTAATAAGCAGTGCTCACACACAAAAAAATGTCATTAATTTATTGATTTTTCTATATTATTTTTGTGTTGATATAGTGTAAAATATATAACACGAGATTCTTATATATTATTTTTGTGTTGATATAGTGTAAAATATATAACACGAGATTCTTAAGTTTAGTATTATAATTAATTTCATTATAATGTCACAACAGTTTTTGTAAATATTTATCAATTTATTTTGTTTAGTGGTAGACGCATTCTTAATATTTATTATTCTTACAAATAGAACTTATTTTAGGAACAAATGCATATATCGTACGTAATCCTATAATTATTAGTTCTAGTATATTGTGCTCTCTACTATGTATTGTATTATAACTAGTTGCAGTTGACATAAGATTTGTCCTATAAATTTCTCCCTTTGACAAACAATCCAACAACTTGATTGTCACTTTTCCCTCAAGTCATCTCAAAATCTAGTTTTTTTGTTTATTCTTAAGATTTGTCCTAACATCCTCAATTGAGATAGTGTCTCCAAAGTGCTTATATGAAAGAGGTAACGAGACTAACAACAATAGGGGTTGATCTTCATCATCAATCTTAACATCAATATTTTGTAACTCAGTTGTAATTGAATTAAACTAAGTGATATGAGATTTGATTTGAGTACCGTCTGACGTATGCAAAGTGTAAAGACGATGTTTATGTCTCAATCTATTGGTAAGGGACTTCATCAAATAGAGACTTTAATTTCTTCCATAAATCAGCAGTTGTAGTTTTCGTAACACCTCCTGCAACACATCATTCGAGAGGCACAACTGGATTTTCGAAAGTTCTTTATCATCCATAGTTTCTCATTCTGACTCAGGCATATCGCTAGCTTTCTTCGTCTCCCAATCTGTATCAGACATATTTACAGACTTCATTGACTTCCCTACAATAGCTTTCTTCAAGCTTTGCTGAGTAAGAACAACCTTCATCCGAACATGCCAAAGACTGAAACTAATATTCTCATCGAATTTGTCAATATCAAATTTCGTTGATGAAGTCGAACTCAACGTCATAGTATGGATCAATAATAATCAAGCTTTGATACCAGTTTGTTATGACAAACGCAAAAAGATAAAGGCAATAATACAAGATTTTAGGTGAAAACTCAAATCGGGAAAAAACCACAGAGAAGGCAGAAGAAATCCACTAAATAAATATATGAAGAGTACAAGATAAAGAGAGAGAACTATGAGAATTATTAGAATGTTTCTGAATATCTCTTCTCCAAAATCTTAATACCTATATTTATAGGCCATAGAAAAATACATAACCAAATAAGATTAGAAATACTAAATTGAGTATAACTAGAAAAGATAACTTTCCTAAATCAAAACGGATTCTAACCAAGTAAAAATTGAGCCAATTCTTCAAAAAAAAAAAATATATATGATAGTCATTCAAGCTGTAAAATAATTAACAGCTTAAGATAGTAATTTAATTATGAAAAATCAACAATTACATTTATGCTAGATTGTTAAGAATTTTTCTTAATCACCTGAATCCAGGAAAGTAAACGCTTCGCAAAGCCAGCATAGCAAGGCTCACTTGTTTCTCTTGCAATTCGAATATGCGTTTTCCCTCTTCAAAACTACTCCCAAAAGCTGTTTTAGATAAAATTTCTGCAAACAAGTCATGAAACTCTTGTTGCAGTTCAATCTCAAACTCATCTCTTCCCCCTCTTTCTTTTTCCCACTTCTCTAGCATCTTTTTACCACTAGCCACCATATCCGGCACCCAAGCCTGTTTAACAATGAAGGCTAAAATGATTATCAAAAGGCTAAGGTACCTAAAGGGCAAATGTTACTGCATGAAAACTATTGTAATACCATTATAAGCTCCTAATATAAGACAAGCAGTCCAATTGGACAGTTTATAGAAACAAGTTGCATTTATATAGCAAATAGTTGCAATTGTATAACAAAGATGATATGAAATGCAACTCTTTGCTAAACCAATGCGACTTGTTTATATAAACTTCTCAAATGAACCGTTAATTTTGAACCGTCTGGAATCACGAGTTTAAGGGTCATAAATCTTAAAGTCATATTAGTCTTTTTGATAGTCTATCATTTCTATTTTGTTCACAAAATCTAGTCATAAAACAAGAGAATTAGAGAGAAACCTTTACTCTCTCCATATGGAATGCTGGACTTGCAATCTTTCGATGAACAACCCATTTCTCACCCACCAAGCCATTAAGTCCCTGCCCAAAGAGCAGCCCAGACTGAGGATTAAACCCAATCTTATCAAACGTGTCACTTAAACTATTAGGTAAAATCACTTTGATCATGTCTGGATCAGCCACAGCTAGCCTTGGCTTCATGCCAAACCAAAACAAGAAAGTCTTACCATATTTGGCTGACCATTGATAATATAGTGGTGAAACTCTGTGAAGGATATTTTGGTTAAAAGGCATGGAATTTGATTCAGCTTCACTCGTCATTAGTAGGATATCTTTTGAATTTCCAAAAATCGGACGATAGCCAGGGCCTTGTATGCCTTGTTTCTTGAAATGTTCTTGAATTCTCAATGGCACCCATAAGATTATATACAAGGATTTCAAGAAAATAGTTAAAAGTATTAGCAAGATCATAAGAACTAGAAAAAACATGGTGTAACAACAAAGAAAGGAGAAGAGGGAAGTTAAGGAAAAAGAGGACTTTTGAGTATGTATATTAGAGCAACTAGATAACCACATTGTTCTCATCTACAGATATCTTAGGGATAAACAAAATTTAGATGCTTCAAGGGGCATGAAAAAAGTAAAATGACGGTTCATTGGAATTTCCTACTCCTTTGGACTTTGCTATCAGGCAGGTGTTCTTGGCTGCTTGTAAGTTTTTGTTCATTGGGTTCATAATTCTCTAAATGATAAATTAATGATGACTTTAACCAAATAGTATTATATAATTCAATAAATCAAAAAGGACAAATGTGTAATTATATTTTGAAATTGTAAATTTATCCCAATACATAGCAGGACTGAATAGAAAAACATTAGAATTTTTTTTGAACAGAACTTCAATTTAAAGTCTTCCAAAGAAAATTTGTGCACAAAACTGAGGTTGCAGTGCAGGGTTAAGAGACTGCTGTATGTGGGGTGCATGCACAGAATCAGAATTGTGTGCGCTATAGATTAATCTCCTTGTTGATCTTTGTCCCAAAAAGTTTTTTCTTGTATTTTCTCTATTTTTGTGTGTTTCAAGTTTAACAACTAAAACTTGAGATGTAAAATAAATAAATCTTGTGTCACTAACTATTATTGTTATTTTAATTCACGCAAAGACGGGTATTTTGGATTGTCCAAAAATCCCAACAGAACATGAAATAACGATCTATAATTCAAAAATCAAAACTGCATTTTCGAATGATCATAGCAAGAATATATCATTTTGCCGTGCCTCAACCATAGCTAAATATTGGCCACCACAGATTCTGGGTAGATTAGTATAAATAAGTCCATGGCACATTTGCCTAACAGAGCTGCTAGTCAGTTTTGATACAAATACACTTGACAGTTGAACTAGTTGAAAGCCAAAAAAGTGAAGACACACTGCTAATATAGTTGGACGTGTTCTTTCTAATTTTAGTATAAAAAAACAAAACGCGCTCAACTTTCCCTTCCATTCCCTCTCTATCTTCAATGCATAACCCTCCTAACAAAGGACATGAGCACCATACTGAGGCTGCACTGCCAAAGATGTGGAGCATGAACATAAGAAGGCGAAACCACAAAGGAGAACTGCTTGATGATCAATGCTAGTACTAGTTTTGCTTCAACCATTGCCAAATTGTGGCCTATACAGATTATGGAGCCTAAACCAAATGGAAAATAGGAGGCCAAATGCTTTCGACACTCAATAAACCTCAATGGATTGAACTCATTGGCATCAAGTCCCCATATCTGTGTGTCATGATGGACTGCAGCTAGTGCTATATAGAATTCTGTTCTAGCTGGAACATTCAAGCTACCAACCTTAACATTCTTGAAAGTTTGGCTCTGCATAAAAGCAACTGGAGGGTAGAGTCTTAAGTGTTTCATTTAGTATCATACTCACCTGTCAAAATGAAAAAGAAAATAAAAATAAACTCTTAGTAAATATTAGTGGTAAATGGATGATCATGAACTCTCCGCGATATGATTAAAGAAAAATTAAAAATAATGTGTACATGTTTTGTCAATTTTTATTGTTAGAATGAACTACAACAAACATAGAAATCAACGAAAGAAAATTAATGATGACAAGAACACAAGAATGATGTGAAAGACAAAAGATATTATTGTTAGAATATAGAATCACACACACACAAACGATCCCCCTACTCTAGGGCTTGTTCTTTATTATGATTTTTTGGTTTCATGTATATTTTAAAATAGCAAGTTGTTTTTTAAATAAAAAAATATTTTTTTATTTATATTCTTTTTAATAAAATTTTAGTTTAGTAATGTAACATATAATAAAATTATGATAAAAAGCTTGAAGAATTTATATATTTTATACAACTATATATCACTATAAAGTACATACTCCTATATAAATTACTTTCCTTCTCTCTCACTTTTTTCTTCTTCATTTAACTCTGATTCTAAGTTAATTTACAAAATTATAAAATTTTAAAATATTATGTATTTATTTTTATTTTTGAAATAATAACGTGTGTTTATTATTAAATAACAAATAAATTCAAATTTTAAAAATTTTGAATTTTGTACGTCGACTACAAAAACAAAATAAATGCTTTATTTTTGTGGGTACAGCAGAAGTATTAATTATTCTAGATTATAAAGTAATTAGAAATATTGGATTCATGTGAATTGTATTTTAATTTTATTTACTTTATTAAGATGAGATATAATATGGGTTGATAGTTATAATTCTTCTTCTAAATTCTGTCAAACTCTACCATTTAATAGAAATCTGAAAAGTATGACTTTTTGAATACCAAAATACTTTTATAGACTTTGTAAAAATCTTAATTCAATACCACCTAACTTTTAAAGACATTAAAAAAATTGTAATTGAATACCATTAAACTTTTATAAACTCTTTAAATGTCTTGATTGAATACAACCAAACTTTTAAAATCTTTAAAAGTCTTTAAAAATCTTAATTGAATACACCCCCTAAAAATCCACCTGGCACCACTATTGTTTGGCAGCAGTTCAATTCAAAGTCTTAAAATTAGAATAGAAGTATATTTGCATTTTTACAAATAAATTAAAAAAAAAATGTTTGGTTAAAATATGGTGCTCAATTCTAAACTCTAAAGCTTGAAACTGAGTATCCAAACATAGACACGAAACTGGCTATTTCATAAATTTATCAACATATAAATCATTTCTCCGGAGGACACAACCAAAATCGTAGCAATCCAATTAACCATCACATATATGAAACAATCACATCAGGAAGGACTACAAATCATAATGAAAATTCAACCGTAAAAGCTCTTTAAATTTTTGTGTAATGGGACAATTATCGAGAACTAGCAAGCAAATAAAAATCAACCTAAGTTCATCCGGCCATCAAGTAACCTAGACAGTTACTATTACATGCCCAAAGGGCCAAAAGTAACCAATCTATGTTGTGTGATTCCTTAGACATGTGTATACACATGGGAAGTAGAACAGTTACTTTGGATGATATCAAAAACAGTTATAAATATGGGAAAACTCGAGGCACTACAAAAAACACATTACGAACGGCATGTCCTAAAAACCTCACCCCGCATTACGTCTATTGGCATGTGTTCATGAGTGTAACGCTCGGGGCCCATGTACATCCCTGTCTTTTCCAAAATAGCAGTACCTTCCTCCCTACCAAATCTTGAAGCATACAGCTTGAGGTACTCGATGTCCTATCAAGCACCAGTACAGAAAAATAAGTTTTCTAAAACATCAAGATAAATTCAAATAAGAATTATGAATAACATCATTACGAGCATGAGCAATTGTAGTAAACATTAGATTCTAGATTTAGGGAGAGAATGATTTTGTGTCCTGATTTTAGTGTAGAAGAGGAAAAGGTGAACACTGAATAGGCAATGTTAACAATGCTGAATAAACAGATGCTAAGATAAATTCAAATGAACAAGTGTGGTAGAGAAAAGTACAAGTACGTATTCTGATATTAACACACTCTACAAAAGCAGAGAGAAATGTCAGAATTTGAACAGAAATTATTTGCATCACTTATTCTCATAAATTAGTGGCAGATCATCAACCCTAAATTATTTGGAGAGGAGGTAGTAAAGTGACATTTTGCTTGGTGAAAGTTTTTAACATTTATTACAGGAGTTTGAGAGTATAGAGAACTTTCTTATGAATGTGGTAGGACCTTAAACCTCCTAATCCAGGATATGATTAAACTTTTAAACACACATGAAGTTTGAAAAGTAGATAAATAAATAAAACTGAAGTGAGAGAGTACCTGTAAGCCACTCAAAAGACGCTCTAATCTAACTGAAGCAACTGGTTGCTGTGAAGACGAGAACACCTCACCGGGGTAAAACAAGACACCATCACCAGGCGGGAGTCCCCTCCTGAATCTTATCTGCTCCAAAAGATGAGAACAGTGGTGTGAATTCCTTCAGAAAAAGGTTATATTTCATAACATAGTAGTCAAGAAAAAAGCACACAATTTACCTCTGCACTGGCAACTGTTGCCTTCTCATAGCAGTTAGCACCCCAGTACAGAAAGCCTGTTCCACCTTCTTTCCACACACGCCACATCACTGCACGGTGTTGTGTACCTCGCATTCCTAAGTGCCAATTAGGATGAGGATCAGATGGCCCCAAACATACATATGTCCACCATTCCTGTACAAATCAAGAAAGATTATTTTCATGAGTACGGTACATGATGACCAAAAGAAGTTTTACATACCCACAACCATATGTGCTTTATACTTCTTTGAAATGGAAATTATAGAATCCTTTATTCCGTTTCAACGCCACACACAACACAGAGTACACAGCACGGTAGGAAGAGCAGGATATATTTGAAATAGAAAAAGACTTAATAGTCTCATTACAAAATGTGTTGAATAAGAACAAGCAGCATAAAGTTCACTGACAGCTAAATCTTCAAGGCAGGCATTATCAAAATGGATCATATCATAGCAAATAAATAGATTAATTTTTTCCATTTAATAAAATAGAATATATATTAAACTCCCTCCACCCTACAGGGGAGAAAAATACAGTTCCTTTATAAATCACAAAGGAAATATTACTCCGTTTTTAGGACAAAAGTAGTATCAAACAGGATGTAACATTTCCTGCAACTATGCAAGTTAGTCCAAGTGCAACAGCATTTTAGACAAACCAAAACCCACCCAAGATGAACCTTACCCTGGCAATGGTTGATTCCAACATGGAAAAATCATTGCGGACAATAAAATTTGTTTTTCAATTGGTAAAAAGAAAAAGAATCCAGCAAATATAACAGATGAAAAAAGCAAACTTCCACCTACAATGTCATACTTTCAGAGCCCAGCTCAAACTAGAATCAAAAACATTACCTCACCATTTTCTGGTTGTATCTCTGCAACAATTCTCTTTGTCAAATCCTCTTGGTTACCAATCACCCATTCACTGCCAAGGAGAGAACAATATTAAAGATTTTAAAGTGCTCGTATACTATTGGGTTAATTTCCCAAATAGTCCCTAATAAATACCACTTTTTCACACTTGCCCCTAAACTAAATTAGTGACTTATTTCATCCGTAAACTTGCTAACCTGTTGCTATCTGAGTCAGTCTTGATATCACATTAGAAAATCAGCATTAAGTCCCTTGTGCATACCATATGAGCTGTTATGTTGGGTTATGTTTGTAATAATAAGAACACCACCTCACTCTCTCCAACTTCCTCCCCCCTAAGCTGCACCCCGTTACTTTCCACTTCCCGCAACACCCCCCCCCCCAAAAAAAAAAAAAAGAGTGCCATTTGGTTATTTCCATTCTATTCTAACCAATTTTCGTTCCCAGAAAGCTACTACCTATCTTTTTCAGTAAGTAACACACGAATACATAGAGAGTAAGAGCTGTTATATTGCTTGTATGGAAATCAAAGGTGACGCCAAGACTCACCAGACGGGAATATCCAATAGAAAAGATTTTCCATATGCTGTGTTAGGACAAATTCATTGAAGATTCCAAAGCTACTTATTGTCTTTCATCCCAAACCTTTCTTATAGACTTTCTTCCCCAATCTTTCTTATGCTCCAATTGGAAGTTGGAACGAGCAAGAGAAAGAAAAGAAACAGTTAAGTGGAACAAACTTATCAATTTTCTTATCTTTTCCTTGTTTTTCCTTTGTTTTTTCTTTCCATAGCACATTCCTGGGTCCGATCTTAAGGAAACAATTTCTTTTCCCAAAATGGAAATTCAAGGAAAGCGGTTGGAGGGGAGGGTGGAGGGTGTAGTTTAATAACATTACTACACTTTGCTGTTGCGCACATATTCTTTCTCACACTTTTTTCCTTTAAGTAGTACAAGTTGTTTGGTGTCACTATTACCCCAATGACAATTGGTGGTTAGATGAAGGCATACCGCCCGAAACAAGAAATTTCCTAACATACTAGAATAGATGAGATGGCTCGTGTACCATAAAGAAAACAAATTAAAATCAATACCTCGTACAATATATTTGGGTATGAGGCCGTAGAAATTCTGGTACTTTCAAGAAAGCTTCAAATGTGGTAGAAGCAAGAGGTGCATCATTTGGACCTGAATAAAGCTTGAAAGCAATTTTAGATTGTCCATAGAAACACATAACAATGAGTCAGTCACACCAAAATTAGGAAGATTCATACAAGTAACATTTGAAAGTTATCATTGCTTTTTCTCCCCATCATCAGTCAACTAATTTTTTTCTATCCTCATCAGCTTACGACTCAACTTTCTCTCTTTATTTGTGTACATGTCTTTTCTGTTAGCTTTTTGGATGGCTATAATTTTTTTGTTTATGAAAGAAAATATGTGTGCAATGAGATTGATAGACAATATAGTTCGATAAGGCATTTTTAAGACGGACTACGATTCAGTGATGAAAAATGTATCTGACCCAAATTTTAAGCATTGAAATCCTCATATAAATTTATTTTCAGTTTATTCAAACAAAAGCATATAGAAACCAAAGATGGGAACATTGATCCTCATTAATTCTAGAAAAAGGTGTAGGATATTCTTTACCACAGTAATAAGTTGTAAGGACACGGGCATCAGGTGCATAAGCATGAATATCACTGGCTTGGTTGCGAATGGCATTATACTGTTCCAGGTTAAGAGGCTGCCAGAAAGGAATATATGCAAGTCAGAATATGCAAATGAGGTGATCATCAGTGAAACTAAAGGAGGAAGGTATATTTTAAGAAAAAAGATCAAAGAAATCAATAAATTTGAAAATTCAGCTTTCAATAGCACTACTTTATCTCTTATTATAAAGCCTCCAGTTTTTTGTAACTGTTTTTTGATGATTTTGGGTCACACCTTATCCTAAAAATAGTTTAACTAATTTAATTATGTTTATGCATGAAAAGCAGTTATTATCTTCAAGTTCACTCATCCACTCACCCACATTAGTTTTTTAACTGTTTCTCACATCTCTCTTCTACCATCCTCAAAGTTCAAAATTATAGATGGACAAGTCTAATTTACACATTTTGTGGTTTTAGATCAGTTCTGTTATACTTTAAAAGGTTTATATTGCACACACATTGTGTGTGCCCAATGGCTAGTCTTAATAAGGTATAGATAATAATATCAAGTACTATAAGTAGAGCATGAGTTGAAAGGGAGATACATTTCTTTGCTTGATAAGTTAAAAAGAGACTATATAGATCTCAGAAATCTTCCTAACTCCTCAATTATCTTACAAAGATATATGTATGATATGGCTGTGCAGTACCACTTTCATCACCTTCGTCATACCTCATCCCACAAGTAGAAGTAGGCTTTCTTCCAATGATTTTTTGTTCTTAAGATCTCAACTTCCTTTTGCAGGTAACTATTTTCAGTATCACCACTGTACATCAAGATGCATATCAGTAAAATCATTACCGATATTATAGAACCAAGGATCAAATGTTCATTTCAATATATAGTTTCAGTTGGATTAAAAATGGAATTTTTTGATAAAGTTTCAGAAGTTTCAATCATATTTATGGTCAACTTCGATATTTCGCAAAGGTTTTCAACATATAGATTATGCTGAAAAACATAAACTTTTTGGAGTTTCTGAACGTTTGGAAAGAAACTTTAATCCTTGGATAGAACTTAGTACAGGCAACTGGCTGCATACCTGGAGACTACTGGATTATATGGTACAGCATATGCTGCAAGTCGCGGGTCTGAATAATATTCATCTGACTTTGGATGATCAGCTACAGCACACAATGAGGGAGGGAGAGAGAGAGAGGAGCATGAGACTAAAATCATCACAAATAAGTACTACATGTAATACATGGCAAACTAGTTATTGAAAGCAATGACCAAAATCATATCAAATTGTAGAGGAAAGATACCTACTAACCTGGCCAAGGAGATGTGTAAGTCAAAACGCGCATACTGTCGCCCCATCTACAGAAATAGGGGCTGATTCTATATTGAAGAAGCCATTTAAAATGATGTTCCAATGCCTCATACCACTCAATACTCCCATGTTTAACACCAAAACGATCTTCAATCACAGTGTCAGATATCTATGCATCATTAAAGAAGTATACACAATTACTGAAACTATGTAGAATTATTTGTCTAAAACACAACCTCTGCATTATGAACGAAAATCATAGTATACATTATTGATCCATGATATAGATCTATGTGAACATTTCAAATAATGTTATGCCAAATTGGCAAGCAAGTTGCCTCAAGTTCAACATCATAATTGCTCCATGAGTGTACCTTGATTATGTCTCTGACTCGGGACTAATCCCTAGTATTAATAGGATTAATATTTAGAATGTCCATTTGTGAAATTAGCATAAAAAATACTAATAAATCTATATAGCAATGTTAGAAAGCATGGGTCCACATCAAAACTATAACATGTATTGGCACCACATTAGTAACAGCAGCGTAATAGGCATTCACAGTTTGTGGAGGCCATAAGGGGATGAGAACAACAAAGGTATATAGTTAGTGCCATCACATATTTTCAGTGTAAGCAGATAAAGATTGCATTGAAATTCTTTCAAACATCAAAATAATATTTTGTCTGACTAATATAAGGAAAATCAACATCAATATTCCCGTGTTCAGTTTATTAAAAGTACAGTTGCAGGATACACCAATCACAGCAGGAAGTGAAGGTGTTGCTGGAAGAACAAAATCCCACACAGTCAAACTTAGCTTCAACCGTATTGAAAAGTTTGAAATAGCATCTTCCTCCATCATATCCACAGGGCCATTATCTGTAAAGAAATCAGAAAATGATGGCGACACAAGAATTCTTCGTAAAGATGTAGTTGCAGATTTCGCTCTTTCTACCTAAAAAAGAAAAGGTTTATATGAACACTGGTAAAACCCTAAATAAATGACAAGTATTAAATCACATAAATAGTGTAGCTTCAGAAACCCACAACTTCATCTGCTGGTTTTCCATCAATGGGCTCCAAAATGTCAAGACAATTTCTAAATTCTCTGTACAGCTGCTGCTTCTCAGCTTTGCCCAGGCATTGTGTTGTTGATCTGTGATGAGTCAGAGTTAGTAAATGTGAAGAAAACCATCCTTGGATGAGTCCATTGTGAATATCAGACCAATTACAGGTTTCTAAAATGACAATTAAAGGGCTGAAAGCCCATGTAGCGAAAAATAGTATATAAGTATACAAGTGAAGAAATAGAGGATAGGCAATCACTCTGAATCAGCTTTGATAGCAGTAATGATTAACTCTCCTTCATATTGACCTGGTGATTGTGCACTTGGAACATCTACAGATAGCCAAACTGCTGTTGTTTCTCTGCAGAACAAGAGTAATATCAACCACAAACGGTAAAATCAATTTAGAAATATGTAACTCAAACCAAACTATTCACAGTTTAAACTATTTGTGTAAATCAATACCCTGGAAGCAAGCTTATTTGCGAGACTGGCAGATCAAGGGGTACGAGTGCATCTGGAACACCTAAGACAGGCACCACGCGTCTCAATGTTATTGATTTGTCAACTACCAACCTGGCCACAACCACAACCAACATATGCAGAATATAAATTTAATAGTATAAGACCCGAGGTACCATGTATTCAAGAAAACTAACCTATCACCGTAAGCAGAACATAGATCAGTACACTGAACCTGTACAACCCCTGCAACACTGGATCCGCACCACGAAACTTTAGGTCGTATAGCAATTTGAACACTTTCCCTCTCATTTCTTGCAGCTAGAAGAGATATCTTCAAGGTATAAAAAAGTATCTCAGAGAAAATAAGAAACTGTTTATTACTGCTTTGAATTTT
The DNA here is from genome assembly GCA_020205505.1 of Panax japonicus. Taxonomy (NCBI): domain Eukaryota; kingdom Viridiplantae; phylum Streptophyta; class Magnoliopsida; order Apiales; family Araliaceae; genus Panax; species Panax japonicus. The sequence continues at coordinate 25,203,526 of CM035092.1, read as the reverse complement.
TCTGGTTGCTACCACTTTTTTACTTCTAAGAACTTGATCACGTCTTATTATTGAGAGTTATAATATGAATATATCAAGTTATTGATTTATAATATATGAACATTAATATTTGGATACTTGAAGCTCATGCTCGACACAATAATCAAGTGCTAATTTTTTGAATGTTTGGTCACAGGTTCAGCTCTTAGAAATAGCATCTCTATAAATAAAGGAAAGAAAGCATACATTTGACCCACCTCAGCCCCTGCTAATTGTGGGAGTCTTGTACACTAGGTACGACCTTTTTATTAGTATTTAGATACTTCAATATATAATCTATTGGTGATAAATACATCTTTTTCCTTGTTTTCCCATCTAAAATGTAGTCTAATTTAACCACATGAAACTGTCATAAATTAAGTAATAAAATAAGAACTAGTACTATGCTATTGTTTTATGGTAAATGCTAAAGAAAGTTTTCTTATCCGCCAGAAAGATTGTTTCCACTCAAATTATACCATTTTTGCTTTAATGTAGATAGGATCCATGCCCTCCACCACACAAAAGGGGAACTAAAAAACTAGTGCTCTAGCCTAGTGGTAACTGGAATGGCTTATCATAAATTCGAAAGAATGCCTGCACATGTTTCTGCCACCTTATGTTTAAAAACAGATGCACAGGTGATTCTCCATATTTAGTTGAGGTTTACATTGGATTGATGCGTCATTACAAATAGGAAACTATTTTTTCTTCTATGCTGCTAACAATTCTCCATTCCTTGAGGCCTACATAAGTTGGTTCACACATGAAACTGTGTAATATGGGCTGCAAAGAGTTATGCATTCATGCATTTGTGGCATAGGATATATGGTCAGGCAGGCATCTCTTGACATGAACATGTGCAATTGAAGGAAAACTCTACAATGCGTTCGCATGTAAATTGACACACTACAAGAATACATGAATAGATAGCTACTACATACGATAAAGAGGCCAACAAAGAAGGAAAATCAATTACACCTTAAGAGTACTAAAAACACATAATGCAGGCACACTTACAGGCTCCAAATGACGAGGCATTTCTTGCTGTCCAACATTTGCCGTGTTCGGCAAGCACCATACATGCACTAATTCTGCAGAATGAACTTTCGTGGGATCAATAGTCCCCCTTAGGGTACTTGGATCATGTAAGCCATCATTCCAACCATACGCTGTCCCACCTCCAGCGACACCTTCAACTGGTGGCACCATCATATCCTGATGACTCTCTGCACACAGTAAGAAACAATGCAAAAGGAACAGCATAAAAGTTCAGCAGGCAACTCGAAACACAAGAATCCTAACATGTAACTCTCAGTCACAATGATCCAATTTGAGTTAATTACAAACCCACAATAAGAATTAAAATACAAAGTTTTTAACAAGAGATAACTCAACCATTCCATGTTCTCTAAGCTATGTTTGAAAGTGAAAATGCTAGTAAACTTAAAGAAATTGAATGAAACTTTTTCAAAAATCAAAATTTAGAAATCCCTCCCACTCGATTTTTCTAAAAAAGTAGGACGGCAAAACATCCTCCTTTATAAAAGCATATGCGGGAAGCTAAAGGGGAAATTATCTTAACTTATTGTTTGCTTTCCTTTTCCTTCCACTCAATAATCATGAAGACCTAAAAACAAATAAAATTCTCAACCAAACTACTAGTAAAGATCACTACAATTCAACAAAAACAAGCACAAAACCAAATATGCAATGACGCATTAGCATAAACAGCCCAGTACGAAACCCTAACAATTCATCAGAGATGAAAAGACCTGGTTGAAACCAGAATAATCAATCAGTACGAGTGTCACTAAACCGCCATGAAAGAGAAATCGAGAAACAAAATAGAGCGGAAAAAATGATAAAAACGATGAAATCAAAGAGGATGAAGAAAACTAACCGGAGTTCTCCATTTCGTGTGATTGAAAACAATCGCGAGACGGTGTGTATTGAGATTTGTTACTACTTTTAGGTGATATGAATATGTAAAAAAGGGAGAACACTTGTTATAAAGGTGATGATCGCTGTTGAATGTACACGAATGAGTGCTCTCAGCTCAGTGTTCATTGGCTAGGATGCTAAAATGAGAAGTCACAGAAAGTGATACCGACACCCCAACCGTTTTGCTATTTGGTTTATTCTCCCGTCTTTCTTTCTCTCTCTTTTTTTTTTAACATTTATGCTCTGTTTCTGAATTTTAAAATAGACACAAAATAAAAAAAATAGATAAAAAATTTAAGTTTTCTTTTTGATTCTTAGGGATAAGGTCCAAAAATATCCCTGATATTTTCTCCAATATCTACCGAGCACCCTATACTTTTTTTTTCTTCCAAAAATACCTTCAACGTTACATATTTCAGGTCAGCCGTGCCCCTGGATCGAACGGCGTTGTCACATGGACTAACGTTGCTCATACGTGACCTTATTTCGCTGACTTGGACTCAAACAAAGTTTATAATTTCCCTTTCTCAGTTCAGATCCCTTTCTCAATAGCAGACATCGCCTCTGTTCATTTTTCAAAAGGGGCGAAGATCCTTAATCGAAGCCCTAGTCGACATCTCTTGTCGTAGAGAAGAAGGAGAAATAGGAGAGAAGGAGAGGCAAAACCTTAATTCTGCCATTTTGTTCTTTAGTCGTAGAGAGGAGAAGAAATCACAGTCCTAATCGTCATTGTCATGGCTCACTATTCGTCGTCATCTTCATCCTCTGCTCGAAGACGAACCATTGATGTTGATTATGAAGCTATGTCGTTGTGTTATTGTGGGATAAGAGCTCCTATGTGGACCTCATGGAGCGAAACAAATCTTGGAAGGAGGTTTTTATCATGCTCGAAATTCAGAGTAAGTTTTGTATTTTAGTTTAATTTAGTTCTGTAATCCTACAAATTTACCTACAACAATTTCTTAAAATTTTATTTTTTTGGTTTCAGGAAAGGGGATGTGGGTTCTTTATATGACATGGTCCACAAATGTGTGATAGGGCAAAGGTTGTCATAAATGATTTGAAGAGGGAGAACAAGATTTTACTGAATAAGGAACTGAATAAATTTCCTCAAGTTGAAGGGGCATCTGAATTGAAAGAATTGGTTCATGAGCTAAAGAATTTGAAGTCAAATGGACATGAATCTGCTGTGAATCAAATTGGTGGCTTAGTAGATTATTTGAAGGCTAAGTGCATTGCTATGTTATTTGTAGTTACAATTATCTGCATTTCTTTTATGCTACTAAATTAGGTAGAAAAATGGTGTTATATGAATGGGTAGTGTGGAGAATTGTAATGTAATGAAGTTTGAAATGTGAAGTTAACTTAATGTAATTGGTGAATTTGGTGAATGTAAGTCAATAGTTTCCCATCAACTCATTGGTATCATTTGTGTGTATATTTTGTTTGTTAATGGAAGTCCTTGTTTGAGCACTGCTTGGTTAATTGGTAGTTTAGATGAATGACTTGTAATGTTTCTTTTACATCAATATAAAATTATAGGTTGAATCAACTTGGTTGATCTTTTAGTAACTTTTAAGATGTTACATGATCCCATGTAAATATTGTGACTCCCCTAAAATAGGTATACATCACCAATTCTGAGTCGTCAAATACGAGAAAATCCTTCCACGAATCTCCGATAAAAACCAGCTAAATCGAGAAAGCTACGTGCTTCGGTAACTGATTTATGTTGCTCCCAGCTTTGAATAGCTTCAATCTTTGCTGGGTCAACAAATATTCCATGACTTGATACCACGTGCCCAAGGAATGCTACTTCCTCAAGCCAGAACTCGCATTTCTTCAACTTGGCATAAAGCTTATATTCACGAAGCTTTTGGAGTATCAGCCTTAAGTGTTGCTCATGATCTTCACGGGTTTTGGAATATATGAGGATGTCATCAATAAAGACGACCACAAAGTGATCCAAATATTCCTTGAATACTCGGTTCATCATATCCATGAAGGCAGCAGGAGCATTAGTCAATCCAAAGGACATGACTAGGAATTCATAATGCCCGTACCGAGTTCTGAAAGCCGTCTTTGGAATGTCATCAGTTCTAATCTTCAATTGGTGATATTCAGAACGAAGATCAATCTTTGAAAAGAATTTGGGTCCTTGCAACTGGTCAAACAGGTCATCAATACGTGGCAATGGGTACCTATTTTTGATGGTGACATGATTCAACTCCCGATAATCAATACAAAGTCGCATACTCCCATCTTTCTTCTTCACGAATAGAACAGGAGCACCCCAAAGAGAAGTACTAGGACGAATAAAGCCAATGTATAACAATTCCTACAATCCTGAAGCTCAATAGGAGCCATTCGATATGGGGCTTTGGAAATGGGTTTTGTACCGGGTTCAAGGTCGATACAAAATTCAATTTCACGCTCTGGGGGTAGGCCAGGAAGTTCTTCAGGGAATACGTCAGGAAATTCATTAACAATAGAAATATCATTCAAAACAGACGTATTTTTGTTTAGATCCGTAACATGAGCTAAGAAAGCTTGACATCCGTTTTTCAATAAATGAATAGCTTTATGGCTTGAGATGACAATGATTGATTTTAATGGTTTAGTTGCTTGAATTCGCATAATAGGTTGGTTAGGAATATGAAAGCTAACAACCTTACGAAAACAATCAATTTTTGCATGATGAGTAGTTAACCAATCAATCCTAGAATCACATCAAATGCTAGTATTTTCAAAGAAATAAGATCAACAGGTAACGTACGGTTACCAATTTGAATCAAACAAGACTTATAAACCGTGGATGTAATGAAGGTTTCTCCCAACGGAGTTTCAACAGATAAGTTAAAGTCTAATCTTTCCGGAGTCAAATTTAAACGTTGAGCGCAAGTAGGAGAAATGAAAGAGTGGGTAGAACCAGTATCAAATAAAGTATAAACTTCGCTAGAGTTTATGATTAGTTTACCCGTGATGACCTCGTTCGGGTTCCTTGCTTTCTGGGAGGTCACAATAAATGCTCTCCCTTACACTACCGGCTTTGACTTTTCTGGGACGGCCTTTGGTGCCTCCATCCTAGCAGAACTTGTCTTCGGTGAACGACAAAATCGGGCTAGGTGACCTTCTCTTCCACAATTATAACATACTTTGGATGGCATCGCGCAGTTTAGACTAATATGTCCCTCCCCTCCACATTTGAAGCATATGATAGGTGGTCGTTCTCCTTCTTTAACAACGGGTGCTGATGTTGACGTCTTTCCATCATTGTTGAATCTCCTCTTCTTGAAATGTCCATTCTTACTGTTTTGGCCCTGATTATCACCGAAGTGGTTACCATTTCTGGCCTGTTGATTCCCTCCATGCTTGTTGTCACCGCTTCGATGACTGTTCTCACTGGTATTATCATTTTGTCGGCTGTTCTCTTTTGGTTGGGTTGACTCATTATCACGCTCCAATAACTGAGCCTTATTAACAACATCTGAATACAAACACAGTTTATGAGAGATAAGATATTGACGTATCTCAGGTTTCAAACCTCTTAAAAACATTCACGTCATTCTCTCCTCATTATCAACCAAATGGGACGCAAATCGGGACAACTCAGCAAACTTGGCTTCCTACTGCGATACGGTCATGTTATTTTGTTCCAGCTTGATGAACTCTACCTCTTTAATGTGACGAATACTTTTGGAAAAATACTTGTCGTTGAACAGTTCCTGGAACTTTTTCCAAGACATCTTCAGTGCGGCAAGTTGAGTATGATTTACAGATTTCCACCAGTAATCTGCCTCTGCCCGCAACATGAAGGTGGCAAAGGGAACCTTTTGCTCCTTGGAGCATCCCAAGACATCAAATATCTTGTTGATCTGCTTAATCCACGTCTCCGCCTTAAGTGGTTTTGGCTCTCCAAAAAACTCCGGTGGTCCTAGTTCCTTAAACTGCTTGGCGGTGACCGTCCGAGAGTTGTCAGTATTTCCACCTGTATTTTGGACAGGAGCCGCTCTCGCCTTATGTTGCATGAATTGTATGAAGCCTTGAAACATTTCATCGTTCATCATTTAGTCAGTATTGTTGTTTGCCTGAGGATTGTCGCCTTCTTGATGTATATTATCCTGATTATTGATCTGTGGAGACTCAACGGTCTCCTGTGCTCCATTGATATTCTCAACATTCTCGGATTTTATTTTCAAATACTGCCACAAAACAAGGATTAAATAACATATCACATATTATCCCTATACTCTGACCGACCAATTAAATATCAAATAAACTTAAGTAGGTCATATTAGCGAAAGAATTCCTCGTCTCTCCCCTCCGAGTTCTTGTCTCACATCTCAGCTAGGGATCATATCCCTAAGCTCTGATACCAACTGTGAAGCCCCCAAAATAGGTATACATCACCTATTCTGAGTCGCCAAATATATGGTACAAAATACAAATATAATCTTTAATATATAACAAGAGAGCTGTGAGTTTTAATACAAATACTGTCTTCTAGACAATATCCACTCTCAGAATAAGTCCTCATTATATTTATTGTCACACTATTTAACAGAATAGTGAGGACTACTAGTTAATACTATCATCCGGACCATCACTCCGTTCCCCGACTCGTCCTGACTATGTTCTCATTTTCTGAAGAGAACAGTGAAAAAAGAGTGAGCTCAACTAGCCCAGTAAGAAATATTATGACTAAGATAATACAGAATAAATTATCATTAGCCTTAAACAGTGTTAAACCGATACAATATAACAACTATCAAGTTTAACTGCAGCGGAACAAGCAATCCATTAAAAGAGTCAAGTAGAGAATAAAATCTACTATCTTTTATGATTTAAAAGGTTTTTCATCACTTTTATCGCTGGGACTCATCTTAATAAATAATCCACATCAACGAATCACCCCTGCACTACGGCCAAGGATATATTTTAGTATCATGACCACAATTATCCATGCACTACGGGCCATGAATATTTGTGTATTCATCAATGGTCATGATTATGCCAACAACTGTCCATCAATGCACTACGGGCCAATGAGGACTTTTACCACATTATTTGTAACATTACGATCATGATTACACTGAATAATCCCTGGTCATAATCATACCAAGTCCATCTATGCAATATAGGCCACATATGACTTTCAAAAAAATATAAACATGAGGATGATGACAATGATATAAGAATTCAATAAAACAAGTTCAAGAATTAATTTATTCAGGAACTAATAACGTCCAAATTGTCAACATGATACTTCTTTGTAGAGTAAAATTCAAGAATGCTCAGAAGAATATTTCCATAAAAAGATACTGGATGAAGTGCAAATATCAAGGATATTCCACTAATTTCATGGAGTATAGAAGTCAAAACTTTAACCCACTAAGTATAATAAAGAATGAAATAACAAAAGAAATTATCATGCATGCGGTACTTCGCATAGACAAGTTATTCCAACAGAATAATAAATAACGGAACCAGGTCAGGCGTAATACGCACCGACAGGATATTCCAACAGAATAATAAAGAATGGAATAACAACAGAAATCACCATGCATGCGGTACTTCACATAGACAGGTTATTCCAACAGAATAATAAATAACGGAACCAGGTCCGACGTAAAACACACAGACAGGATATTCTAATAGAATAATAAAGATGGAACCAGGTCCAGCGTAAAATGCACAGACATGATATTCCAACAGAATAATAAAGAATAAAATAATAGAAGAATTTCACCAAGTATAAGGTAGCCCGCGTATACAGGTTATTCCAACAGAATAATAAATAATAGAATAACAGAAGTTCTCTTCATGAATACAAAAGAAATAATATCCCTTACCGTAAAAGAAATTCGATATTAGAGTCGTGAAGTAATAGAAAACTCTTCTTCTTTCTCTCTATAATTTTTCTCTCTAGAGTTTCAGTGAATTCGTAAGAAAATAATGAAGGGATAAGCTTCTATTTATAGAAGAATGGACTGCATAGTAACTAATTCATGAACGGTCCATATTGATTTACTTTAATCTGACGGTCCATAATTAAAGCAAAATCTTTTAAATAAAATATAATATATTCTATTTATAATCTAATAAAACGAATAACTTTATAAAAGATTTTACTATGCAAAACACTATGCAGGCACTATGCAACAGTATGCATAATAAAATATAATATATTATAATTATTGTATAATAAAACAGATAACTTTATAAAAGTATTCTGTTTTATATAAAAAGATTTTACTATTAGCCTAATAAAACGAATAACTTTATAAAAGTATTCTGTTTCATATAAAAAGTTTTTCTGTTTTATTACATTAATAATACTAATAAAACAAAATTGAGTGACTTATCACATAAGCATTAATAATCAATATCGTGTGCTACTATACAACCACGCGTATTACTGTACTTTTACTACCGAGTAGTTCAACAGTATTAACGGTAAAACTTCCGCCGTTATTTTCATAAAAATATTTTTGTCATTTTCTGAATCCGACAATAATTTTGTTGTGGGGTCCACCAATGATTGTGCCTGTTAGGTTTGTAATATTCATGAACGTAATTAAATTGCACAAATAAAGCGGAAACGTGAAAATCAGAGTTTTAAAAATTTTACAAACCATATACCCGGATCACCCTTTATGCACAATTATTAATTAAACGAAAAAGAAAGAACAAGAATCATACCCTTGAAGATCCGAGCTTCCTCAGGTACAAGTTCACCTCCAATCTTTTTCTCGTTCAACTTGAATCCACAAGGTTTGGTTCTTTCTTTTGATTAACGTTAGCCACCCAAGTGTTTGGCCTCTAGAGGTGATCCACCAAGGAAGAAGAAGGATTCAAGAAGATGGGTGGTTGGCTAAACCTTAATTTTTCTATCTCTATAGAAAAAGGAGTGTACTCTCTAACAATTGGAATAATGTATATTTTATATCTGATATAAGACTCCTCCTATAAAGATATTAAGTAACCTTATTAAAAATAAGGTATTATTTATTTAATTAAACTCTTTTAATTATATGGGCTCCCTAATCTTATTAGGGATAATTAATTAAACTCATTTAACTAATTTTTCCTCCTAATCCTATTAGAAATAAATGAGAGTACTTATATTAAATTAATTCCTAAACTCTTTTAGAAATTGAAATAATAATAATTGTAATAATATTAATAAGACTCCTCTTATTAATTTATATTTAATATTTCTAAAATATTAAATAATAAATATTAAGATATTTAATTTATTCTATCTCCATAGATTAAATTAAATATACTTAATATATTATTACGATTATGCCATTAACTTCTTAAATAATTATTCTTCCTTTTATGGTGTGACCCTTTAGGTTCTCCATATTAAACCGATTGTGAATAAATCAATTAGAACAATTCTAATCTTATTTAAATAAATAAATTAAACTAATTAATTTATTTAAATAAATAATATTTATTTTACAATAGGGATAAGCCTCCTTAGCGATCAACGACTTTCTAGATAATATAGATTTCAACATTAATCATAAAAGAACTTTTGATTAAATAGTTACCGTACAATTCAATACTTCCACCATACAATGTCCCAATTAAATATAAGACATGTAATTACTGTCAAGTCTTATTTTATTTAATTATATGTATTTCGACTCTTAAATGCACAACTCCAAATAATGCAAATTAGAAACTCCTTTCTAATTTTATTCTGCCTTGGCCAAGGACTACTGAGTTGTCATTTATTGAATCACATAGGACATTTCTCTTTTTTTACTAGAAGTGGTAGATTCTTTATTGATCATACATTATCTCCATGTATAATTTATTATACCCAAACATACCCTTTGATATACCCTAAGGGTCTTAAGGAATAAGTCAAAATATAACTCATCATACACAAAATACTATGATGATCTCAAGTCCAAGGATCACTTGTACTACTATCACTACAAGAATTCCTATTGACAGGCAAGTAAAACTCCATTAGGTATTCCTTAGCGAACCACGTTCAGTGAACTTATTCTCTAATAAGCACCTACATACTTGCTTTAGTGTCTCCACACAAATGATCATGAGATCAATCATCCTCATCCAATGAGCAAGCAACGTATGTACCAATCTATCCGGATTCACTAATCCCCAATTTAGTAATCCAACGATTGGGAACTATTTTAGTTTTAAGCTTTTTAAGAATTTAGATCTCATTAGAATGATCATCATCATTATTCTAAAAGCATTGCTTAAAACTATGGGTTTATCACATATAATAAAATAGCATTATATAGATAATTAAAAGCCTTTAATAAATTAATACTTTTTATTAATAAATGAATAAGATTGTTACAAAGTATATGCTTTATCATCAAACATGATTGGCTTGTGTGCATACTACTTTCAGTGCCGTCGTACGAATATTCCTTGTTAAAACGAATATTCTCCGACCAAACGAATATTATATAACAATTTGCGTACTTTGTAAAATTTATAAATATTACCCACAACTATAACATTATATCAAATTTATTGCATAATATTCAAAAATGATATTTATAAAAAATTCATTTTTATTCATAAAAGTTGGGGTCTTACAATCTCCCCTTTCTTATGAAATTTCGCCCTCGAAATTCGGGTACGTATCTAGTATGTCAAAGAGGTAAGGATACCTTGACTTCATTTCAGATTCTAACTCCCAGGTCATTTCATCAACATCGTGGTTTTTTCACAAAACTTTGACTTGAGGTATAACCTTGGAGCGTAGAATATATTCCTTCTTATCCAAGATTTGAATATGAACCTCTTCATATGTTAAATTTTCCACTATTTCGTCCAGTTCTAACTCAATAATGTCGTTCGGGTCTTCCACATATTTACGTAACATGGATATGTGAAAAACGTTATGAACATGAGACATACTTGGCGGTAAAGTGAGTCTATAGGCCACAGTTCCTTCTCGATCGAGGATTAAAAATGGGCCAATGAATCGAGGATTGAGCTTTCCTCTCTTTCCAAATCTCGTATCTCCTTTCCATGGAGCAACACGTAACAACACATGATCTCCAATATCGAATTCCACGTCCTTTCGATGAAGATCAGCATAACTCTTTTGTCGATCTTGTGAGGTTTTTATACGTTGTCGGATCATTTGAATCTTTTTCGTAGTCATACGTACCAACTCTGGTCCCAATAGCGTTGCTTCACCCAACTCATTCCAGCATACTGGAGAACGACACTTTCTTCCATACAACGCCTCGAATGGAGCCATGCCAATGCTTGCTTGATAACTGTTGTTGTAGGAAAACTCCACCAACGGTAAAAAATTGTCCCAACTTCCCTTGAAGTCAAGGACACAAAGTCTTAATAAATCTTCCAGAGTTTGAATAGTCATCTCTGATTGTCCGCCCGTCTGAGGATGATTTACCGAACTAAATCGTAAATCCGTACCCATAGTTTTTTGCAAACTAACCCAAAATCGTGAAGTGAATCTTAGGTCTCGATCAGAAACTATGGATACTAGCATACCATGCAGTCTTACAATCTCGTTTATGTACATACGAGCAAGACGTTCAAGTGTATAAGTTTTTCGTATTGGTAAGAAATGAACAGACTTGGTCAATCTATCAAAAATGACCCAAATTGCATCTATGCCTTGAGAAACCTTGGGAAGACCAGTAACGAAATCCATGGTAATGTGCTCCCACTTCCATTCTGGAATTTCAAGTGGTTGCAATGGACCTTTTGGTACTTGATGCTCCGTCTTGACTCGTTGACAAGTTAGATACCTTGAGATAAACAGCGTTATCTCTCTCTTCATATTGCTCCACCAAAATGTATGACGAAGATCACGATACATTTTAGTACTCCCAGGATGGATTGCAAACGGTGTGTTGTGCACCTCCATCATGATTTTATACTTTAACTCAGGATCGTTAGGAACACAAAGTCTGGAGTTGACTCGAAGTATTCCTTCATCATCGATTATTGCTTCTGGCATATCACCTTCTTGCACTTTCTTTCTTATACGCATCTGCTCCAGGTCTATAGTTTGAGCAACTTTAACTTTATCAATTAAAGTCGGTTCTACTCGTATATTCGCCATCATCACATAGGTCCCTGGAGTCTTTAACTCTATCTCCATCCTTTGCAAGTCACACAAAATAGGTCTTTGCGTCTACAATATTGCACTCGTACCCGCATATGATCTTTTACTAAATGCGTCAGCTACCACGTTCGCCTTTCTAGGATGGTATTGGATGGTATGATCATAATCTTTCAACAGTTCAAGTCAACGTTGTTGTCGAATGTTGAGTTCCTTTTGAGTGAATAAATATTTAAGGCTTTTATGATCTGTAAAGATCTCCACTTTCTCCCCATACAAGTAATGCCTCCAAATCTTTAGTGCGAAGATAACAGCTGCCAACTCTAGATCTTGAGTAGGATAATTTCTTTCATATTCTTTGAGTTGTCGTGAGGCATAGGCTATAACTTTCCCATGTTGCATGAGAGCACATCCTAACCCTTTGCCCGAAGCATCACTATAAATGACAAATCCCTCCGAACCTGATGGTATTGTCAGAACAGGTGCTGAAATGAGTCTCCTCTTGAGTTCTTGAAAAACATTCCTCGCTCCAACCGAACTTTGTATCTTTCCGAGTCAGCTGAGTTAGTGGAGTAGCGATTCGAGAAAATCCTTCCACGAATCTCCCATAATAACCAGCTAAATCGAGAAAGCTACGTACTTCGGTCACTGATTTAGGTTGCTCCCAGCTTTGAATAGCTTCAATCTTTGCTGGGTCAACAGATATTCCATGACTTGATACCACGTGCCCAAGGAATACTACTTCCTCATGCCAGAACTTTCATTTTTTCAACTTGGCATAAAGCTTATATTCACTAAGCTTTTGGAGTATCAATCTTAAGTATTGCTCATGATCTTCACGGGTTTTGGAATATATGAGGATGTCATCAATAAATACGACCACAAAGTGATCCAAATATTCTTTGAATACTCGATTCATCATATCCATGAAGGCAGCAGGAACATTAGTCAATCCAAAGGACATGATTAGGAATTCATAATGCCCGTACCGAGTTCTGAAAGTCGTCTTTGGAATGTCATCGGTTCTAATCTTCAATTGGTGATATCCGGAATGAAGATCAATCTTTGAAAAGAATTTGGCTCTTTGCAACTGGTCAAACAGGTCATCAATGCGTGGCAATGGGTACCTATTTTTGATGGTGACATGATTCAACTCCCGATAATCAATACAAAGTCGCATACTCCCATCTTTCTTCTTCACGAATAGAACAGGAGCTCCCCAAGGAGAAGTACTAGGACGAATAAAGCCAATGTCTAACAATTCCTGCAGTTGGGTCTTTAACTCCTGAAGTTCAATAGGAGCCATTCGATATGGGGCTTTGGAAATGAGTTTTGTACCGGGTTCAAGGTCGATACAAAATTCAATTTCACGCTCTGGGGGTAGGCCAAGAAGTTCTTCAGGGAATACATCAGAAAATTCATTAACAATAGAAATATCATTCAAAATTGAAGTATTTTTGTTTAGATCCGTGACATGAGCTAAGAAAGCTTGACATCCGTTTTTCAATAAACGAATAGCTTTATAGCTCGAGATGACAATGATTGGTTTTAATGGTTTGTTTGCTTGAATTCGCGTAATAGGTTGGTTAGGAATATGAAAGCTAACAACTTTACGAAAGCAATCAATTTTTGCAGGATGAGTAGTTAACCAATCAATCCCTAAAATCACATCAAATGCAAGTATTTTCAAAGAAATAAGATCGACAGGTAACGTGCAGTTACCAATTTGAATCAAACAAGACTTATAAATCGTGGATGTAATGAAGGTTTCTCCCAACGGAGTTTCAACAGATAAGTCAAAGTCTAATCTTTCCGGAGAAATGAAAGAGTGGGTAGAACCAGTATCAAATAAAGTATAAATTTCGCTAGAGTTTATGATTAGCTTACCCGTGATGACCTCGTTCGGGTTCCTTGCTTTCTGGGAGGTCACAACAAACGCTCTCCCTTGCATTACCGGCTTTGACTTTTCTGGGACGGCCTTTGGTGCTTCCATCCTAGCTGAACTTGTCTTCGGTGAATGAAAGTCGAGAATGTGTATGGTTGAGATCAATGACTCAACATATTCGTGAAACATGCGGTTTATCCTTCAGCAAAGGAACTCTAACCATTCTGTATGAAGATAATGTTGCATGTATAGCTCAATTAAAAGGAGGATACATCAAAGGAGATAGAACAAAACACATTTCACCGAAATTCTTTTTCATACATGACCTTGAAAAGTGTGGTAAGATTGATGTTCAGCAAATTTGCTCAAAAGATAATCTAGCAGATTTGTTCACCAAAGCATTACCAACTGCAACGTTTGAAGGATTACGTCGCAATATTGGAATACGACAGCTGAAGAACTTAAGGATACAATTATAAGGGGAAGCTAATACTTGCTGCACTCTTTTTTTCTCAACCAAGGTTTTTTCTCATTGAGTTTTTTCTGGTAAGGTTTTTAATAAGGCAGCTTTCAATGTGTATAGCTATACAATAGACATCCAAGGGGGAGTATTATAAAATTATGTATGTCTAGATTCATATTATGGATGTCTAGATACATGTAACTCCCATGTCCATTGAGTTTTGAAACTCATGACTTTTGAGTTTTGTAACTTTCTAGTAGTATTGATGTTCTTATTTCTATTAATAAGACCATTGTAAAGTGATTAAGTGATATACAAAATATTATAATAATACTCTCTTTTATCTAATCATCTTTGTTCTTGATTTTAGTAATTTTTTATAATAAATTACAATATATATCATTTTTCTAAACTATTTAAAATATACTGAATAAATAAAAGCACATAATTGAGTTTTTAGAAAATAAAATTATGATAATTGAGTGATGTTATTTTGAGGTTGAGGTTATTAAACTCGGATTCACTCCATTTGTGTTTTTTGTGAATATAATTTAAATACACTGTCATTTAAATTATGATCAAATTTATTGTACACTCAAAAAATGATGACTTGTGTATTTAAGTTATTCTTAGTAAGGAGATTTTGCTATGTTTGTTGATTTGATAAATATTACGGAAATGGTGAATAATTAATAGATTTTGGTTAGTTGAGAATTTGCAATACATAACATCATTGCATGACATATGTCATTCTCATATTGCAACATGTGTCTTACATAATTAATACCATACGTATATATATAAGTTCCAACATTACTAACTGTGACAACCCAATAAATTCGATTTTTGGAATTTTACAGTATTATATACCATTTATAATTTTATACCATACATTATATCATACATATATATAATCATACACTAATATGTTTATTTTATAATCCCCAAAATTCACTACTTTTCTAAATTATTACTAATTTAATTATGTTAAAACATAATTATTATATCCTAAAATCACTATCACTACTTTTCTAATATTATATCATTCATATTTATAAGGTATTATAGGTGTTTTTTTTATATAATTATCTGAGAATTATAGAATTTGTACTGATATTTATATTTGGATTATTGACGAATTAAAGAGGGAGGAATTGAAAAACAAATATATTTTCAACTATATATTTTCGTATGTACTATATGTGGTGCTCAAATGCCGCAAGGAGTAAAAGGGTGGAGCTTGAGTTAGAAAGTGATAGGAGTGATAATCGGAATATGCTCGGACGATCACAATTAATATAGGCAATCCATTTTGGTTTTTTTGAACCACCGCACATCACCCGACCCCAATAATGGTTGGTTTTTTTGAACGTGTCAACAATGTTGAGTATATACCTGTTGTTGATGTAAGTTGATTTTTGTTTCCTCAAATTATAATTTAAACCAACCAACAGAAGATTGGCATGATGTAATTAAATGGATTGTAGCTATGATCATCTGCTGCAGAATTTGAAACAATTAAATGCGAGTTTGGATTGTAGCTTACCCATACACTCATTCCAATTAATTTCCAACAGGTGGCACTGCAATCCCAACATCAAAAATACAAATAAAAATACAAACCTTCCATAGGATAGGATGGGCCAACTATATTACCTGCTCAAGGGAAAAAAAGCAATGTATGTATGCACAGCTTTACATATTTGGTTCTCATGAAGATTTGCAAAGACAGCTGAATTAGAATCCATAATTATGAGTCCATTGACAAACATGCTTGATCGTGACAGTGAGTTGGTTAACAAGCGCGAGATCGTTTGTTGGAAACATATTACATTTATGTGAAGCTTCGGTTAATCGCCAACAGAAAGCAACATTCCTACCAATGCATTTTATACAGGGGTTTTCGTCCTAACATTTTCTAACCACACGCAATCCTGTCAAGAAACACGCAGTCTCTATGAGAGAGTAATATATATGCATACAAAATTCAACATCGTGATGGGGAAGGGAAGGCCATTCACTCACATTAAAGGCCACATTTATCGGAAGTAAGCCCCGTTGCATGTGACGCCCCCAAACTCGGGTACTTGAAACCCTTATTCAGTGCTTCACGATATCAAACATTCAACATAGAATAAACTAAAACTTAGCAAAGTTATTACATCAAAGTACTACTAATCCCAGGTACGTAGACCTTTAATTCTTCATTACATGATAATTTAATATTTACAAACATGTAAACCAACTATTACATCAACTTCCAGCTATTCTATTATTTTTCCTTTTCCCTTATCCTTTCCAGACCCTTCTGCTCGAGTCTGCTCAGCTGAAAACATTTATAAATAAACAAGTATGAGCATTTAATTGCCCAGCAAGTAATAGCATTCTTTAAAGCTCAACAAGAAATAAATGTTTTCTTTGAAGCATGCTTTGACAGTGAATCAAAACTGTAAAGCAATAAATCTTGAATCATTTACAATTCTGGAATATCATAACATTGAATAACTGAGAGGTTTTAAGACCATGAACATATTTTTCTTTTCTTGAAAAGGTTCAATCTGAAATATTATCGGATGAACCGTCTTATCTTACGAGCACGTAGGGTGATCAGCCCTTTATGCCCTGTATTGATCAATACTATCTTTTCCAGAACAATTTTCATGTTCTACATCACCACTCCCAGTGTGCAATAAAAATATCCCATTTAAGGGTATGTTCATCCTCAGTTTTAGATTCCAACTACAACAATATAGCTGGACAGCTTAAATCATGGCACAATAATATTTCAAGACTTAAAATAAAGAAATTGAAATATTTCACAGCTGTGTCTGGCCAGAAGGAATGGCTCAGACTTCTTTGCAACCTGCTCATGCATAAGATAATAGCTTACCCAATCTTTTGAAGCTGATTGGAATAAAAAGATTATTCAATCTTACAATATTCATAAATAATGAAAGACAGTTCAGAAATTAGAGAACCTGTCAACATATGAATAATCTCAAAATACTTGCTCAATAAAGAGTAAGATTTAGATACTTGCCTTGTTTGTAGACTATTTGTATAATTTCAACTTAACTTGTGTATTCTCACAGATCCTACATAATTGTTTGCATTCACAATCATGTCAACCAAATAGCCAAATCATATAGCTGGTAAGTTCATGTATTACATAATCACAGTGATCATATGAAATATTTTTATACATTTTTCAAATATCTCATCCATGTTGTTATAACAATCATTTCTTTCTTTTATAGGGGTCTAACATACTTTCTGTTCATGAGCTTTGTTATGAATTTAGTTCATATTTCTTTTCTAAGTTAGGCCAAGATAGCTCTCTTCATAATATTAGTAACTCTTTGTGATACTAACAGCTTAAACTTGGTTGAGAAATTTGTAGCTCTCATAACGCTTTGTAACTTTGTTCTAGTATACCAAAGTGTTAAATACTCCTGTTTTCCCCTTTGTAACAAAACAGTCCCAAATTGACTCATTGTGTGACAATTAAGTTTTGTTTAACTATGTGGGGCTTAGCCAAGCTTGGAATGGCCATACGTAGCCCCGTAATCCCATATATAGCCTAACAGCCTCCCCTTGGCTCTAGATCATTATTTCATTAACTTCAACATACAAATTACTAGTTCGCTTACCTTAGAGTTGAAATTTAGAATATTGATTTGATTTATTCAAAACAACTCTCTAATATAGCTTTGTTTAGTTTTTATAACTTCTAATTAATTAGTTCAAACATACTAAATGGTAGGTTCGTTATGGACTCTAATTACATACTACAAAATGAACTATAATGATTCTTGATGATTAGTTTTATTATTGTCTAACCAAAATAGCTTCTCAAGACTGCTTTAACAGTCATTTTCTTGCCAATTGCTGCTGTCCAAAGGCAGCAGCCCCCTATTTTTGGCTCATCAATTCATGTCTTTAGACCCTTTACAAAAATTTCTTAATATCATTTAAGGTGATACATTTATTTATGAAAATAACTCACTAGTTGTAACAATACACAATACTATGTGAGTTCAAAAATATTTATCAAGACAAAACAACTTAACAAGTAGCAATTAACTGACTATGCAGCTTAGCATAGCATAGCAACATACACTAGTTGCTGCAGTCTATAGTAGCTCAGTTCAATTATTTCCCCTTTCACAGCTCCTATTTAAAAAGTTTAAAACCCAAGATAGCTAAGTTTGGTTATACTCAAACTCTAGAACTTAAAAGCTACCATAGTGGCCTTATCAAACAGTCCCAACACAAGAAAAAAAAAAATAGCTCAACATTTTAGCTACATAAGGTAACTGCAGCAGCACAGCATACCCAGCAGCGCGCTGGTGCGCCACTGCAACTGCTGCGCCTAGCAGTTGCTCAACAGCCCATTTTGCAGCCTAGTAACTTCTAGCTCGTTTACCAAATTAAAACAATCTTTAAGTATCTTATACATACCATATGAGACTGTATTTAGAAGTTATAACCTCTTCATTTTAGGCCCTAAACGCTGTCTAAAACAGTGTTCATACAAGCCATGTAGCACTAAATTTTCCTTATTTTCGTTTTGGCTTAAACTGCTTTTCGCTCTAAATTAGTACTTTCAAATTCTCTAATTAACATCCTATATGTTGTATAATTCAAGCCCAAGCTTTACTTCTAACAAATTTTTGGTTTTAGACAAAAACAGTCCATTAAGGACTTTTGTCAAGCACTCGGAGGGCATATTTTTAAAATTCTGTTTTCATGGCCATTGTATTATATCATAAACTCATGTTTATCCTCCTTATTACTCCACAGCCCAACCTATCTCCTCTAGCTATATATCAAACAATAGCAGTCCAAAACACAGACAAAGCATGAAGATTCAAGCAATTAGTAAAGTAACAGTTTTTTTTTACAACTAACTGTTCTGTTCTAAGGCTTAATGCCCCATCCTGCTTGAACAATTAGAACAACAATAAGCAACTAGTTGATTTATATACTTTCTGATTTTAACTCATGCAATACAACATAATTTCTATATATATCATAGTTAGCCATGATCTCACAGTTTTCATTTCAGTTTGCGAAAACCCACGAACTAACTCATTACCAAAATCTTTATATTAGAAACATAATATAAATAAATTGTAATACCTTTGTTTGCTTTGAATTCTTGTAAACTGCTGATCCTAAACTTCACAGCCCAAGCGAATATCAGAGCTTCAATTGCTAACCATTTCCTTCTGCTAACCGAGCAAAAATATTGGGGATTGTTATAAAACAACTCAGTTGTGTTTGGGCAGAGCGGTGTCCGGGTAATGGAATTGGCAAGGAGCAGAATCGGATGGAAGGAAAGAGAAAAAAAAAATAGAGAGACCATTTGAAATCCTTGCCTTAAGATATATTACTTCTAATTCACCACTGCATAGCTTAACTGAGTAGGCTAGTCTACTACTAGAATAAAGGACTTCTAGCTCCTACTTCACTCCTCAATGCATTAGCCAGCTCATGCTTCTCTTGTCTGAGTGCTACAGCTCATGCTAAAATTATTTTATCTGTTAAGCTTTAATTTAAGGTTGTGCTAGCGAGAATAAACAATTATCACCCTTTATGTACTTATCGCACCACATATAACGTATTTAAAATATTCTAAAATGCATTTCAAAAATTCGGATAAAATATCCATAAATCATTTCAGTCAAAGTAGAGGGTAATTATTAAATATAATAAATATCAATTATTATACTTGACATATCACCACATCACATATTACACTGCACATGAAATATAATAACACGTACTTAAAAAAATAAAAATTAATTTTAGAAAATTCTTATTTTATTTACTTAAGGAAAAATGCTATTCGCTACATTGCATGCAACAAAACCATCAGCATTTGTAAAAATAACATGTTATAGAGCATTTGGAGTATTTTCATGACAATAAAAAAACAAGCTTATGCGGAGTGAATCCATCTTTCAATTCAATAAAAGAAAGAATTAATTGCCACCATAGCCGTCCGTATATGCGGATTGAGTTATTCAGTTAAATACATTCAGAACCTAGTTGCATTCAATGTTAGACCAA
The DNA here is from genome assembly GCA_020205505.1 of Panax japonicus. Lineage (NCBI taxonomy): Eukaryota > Viridiplantae > Streptophyta > Magnoliopsida > Apiales > Araliaceae > Panax > Panax japonicus. The sequence goes on along the minus strand of CM035092.1, from coordinate 25,183,039 downwards.
GATTGGATCAACCGGTTGAACCGTGAACCAGTCAAGAAAACGATCAATTCGTTAAACAGGAAATCACAAAAACTGTTATGAACCAATAAACTTAGGGTTAAACTGTCGGAACCGTAGAATCAGTAGGTGGTTTCAACCGGTTCTCAATCATCAGAAAAAAAAATATAAAAAATTATCAACAGCCAGCCCATCGGAACTTCAAATTCCACAACCAAAAGAACTTTGCTAGATTTATCCCATCTCAACCATTATGCTTGTAATTTGGTTCTCATGAAGATTTGCAAAGATGTCGCGGGTTCTTGCTAGTCGCGGGTTCTTGCTAGTCGCAAATGCTTCTCGCCAAAGTTGCCATCTTATATACTCCTCTCTCTCTCTCGACTTTAGGTTTACCAAATTGGGAATTTGGTTGCAACTTTAGCCTTCTTTTCTTTTTTCTTTTTAAGAAAAAAAATATCAAATTGTTGTTTGAGTCGACTTGTGTAGTTAGTAACCGACCGGTACAAAGTCGATCGACTTAGGCCCAAGTCGTCCTTGTCATCCCGAAGTCGCCAATTAGGCGATGAACTGCCGAGCTGAGTGCACGACTTGGAAGCCTGCTAGTAAAGTGTCGCTACGACTTGCTTGCACTATCCAGAACGATTCAACAACTAAGCGTAGTCTAGGCTACGACTTGATAACCGTGATTATTTATAACGTCACAAGTTCAATAACGGTAGACACCAATGACCCATCTAGTAACTTTTTTCGGTTCGATGACCGGTCCCGGGTCCTTCTAGCGTCTTATAACTTAGTTATCAGCCTAAACTAAAAGCAATGTAGCACTTGATTTTGCATAATGATGTGTATGATTTATCGTCACATTGAGCCTATCCATGAATCCAGATTATGAGGAAAAATAAAAAAAAGTAAAAACAAAAGCAACTATGACTCCGTTTGCTTCAAGGAAAAACCTTTTCCGGAAAATATTTTCAGAAGAAATCATTTTCCATGAAAATGATCCAATTTTCATGTATTTTCCATCGTTTGAGAAGCATGTGAAAGTAGCAAATTTGTTCACTTCCTCTCTTCCCTAAGTTCAGGTTATATTCCTATCTTCCCTGTTATTGTTATAATCAAATCCATATCTTCAACCATGGAGAAATTGTATCCCACAATCAAAAGAAAATATAAAGGAATAAAATCAAAGAAGTCCAGCAACAATATGAGAAGTTTACTATCCCCATCTTCCCTGTCATTGTTATAATCACACCCATATCTTCACCCATGGAGAAATTGTATCCCGCAATCAAAAGAAAATATAAAGAAATCAAAATCAAATAAGTCCAGCAACAATATGAGATGATTACTTACAAGTATAGTATCCACACACACACACACACACACACACATATATATATATATAGAGAGAGAGAGATGCACTCTTCTTCTCTCTTTCCCCAAATTTTATGCTACAAGATCTATTTAGAAAGGAAAATTATTTTTATGATGATTCCCTAAATAATGTGAATTTGATGAAGAAATAGGATGAGAGAGAAGAGGGAGACGAAGAGAAGGAAAATGACTTACCGACTTGAAAAAAGAGTCCATGGTCAAATATATGCCAAAACATTTTAAACAGAAGTAGTTACAAAGATGGAACGTCAAAAACTATATAATAGAATAACCTTAAACGGGAAAAAAAATCAAATTCATAGGTCAAGAATGAACAGTAGACAACTATTAGTTGAATGTAAACGAACATTAGTATAAAGAAAAACAAAGGATAAATGAAATTTTAGAACAAATTTCAAAGACACAACAAAGTAGTTTTATCATTTGCCATTCGTTGTAGGACAGATTGGAAAAAATAGAGAAGAGTACATATGTCCGCAAAGAATCGTGAAAGGTTTCATATAGAAATTCAAATCGAACATATTTGAGAATAAATACATGAGATACTAAATACATGTAAGAGGGGTAAATACGGAAAAAGAAAGAAAAGAATACTTGATAACTTGAACTGAAGAAAGGCTAATTTCTAAGAGTGGAATATGCAAAAATGAAAACAAGTTGCATACAACAAATAGAGTATGTGAATCATCTAGTCATACAACTAGAAAAACAAAAAGATATGCTGAAAAGTTCTTGATTGTAATACATATCAATTTTAAAAAGTAAATGAATAAAGATAGACCATATGTCAGTGAAGTACAAAAGGAAAGTAAATGAAATAAAAAAAATTGGAGAGATAAAAAGTAACTTTAGAGAGACTGAAAAATTTAGAGAGTGAAATTAGAAAATTTAGGGAGATAAGAAGTATGAACTTTTGTAAGAGAGAAAATTGAAAATTTCGAAAGATAGGAAGTAGATAAGTATAAACTTTTGTAAGAGTGAAAGTTGAAAATTTCGAAACATAGGAAATAAAAAGTTTTTGAGGGAGAGAGTTTAAAACTTTAAAAGGAGAGAGTGGAAAATTTAGAACTGAAATTAAAAGGCTTGGAGAGGTAAAAAGTAAAAACCTTTGAGAGTTAAAAATTTCGAGAATTGGGAAGTAAACTTTTGATGGAGAAAGTGAAGCTTTTGAAAAAGTGCAAAATTTAGAGACTTAAAAAAGAAAAAAATTCAGAGATAAAATGTAATTTTTTTTGAAATAGTGTGAGCCCAAGTGCAAATTAGGGTTCACTTGTCCTAATTAAATTAAAAGCACAAATTAAGGTTCACATTATGATTAAATGAAAAGACGGAAGAGATGAAAATAAAGAAGCAAGGCCTGAGAGAATCTTTCACGTGTCCCGAGACAGAAGACACGTGGAGAAGGCTCATTTTGGAAATTGATTGAGGGATTGGATTGGTGGCTAGAAGGGCATGACGATTTGGGCATTATTCTGATGACTAAGGGTAAATTTGAAATTTTCCCGAGGTCATGTGCTTGGCACATGACCACTCTGCAGAAAACCCTATAAATACCCCTTCCACTCTATTGGGAAGGGGACCTCACTTCGGACTCTTAGCCCTTTTGGAAGACTAAGAGACTTGGAGATTTTCTCTCAACCCGAAACCCTCAAGAAGGCGCTCTGAATCCTTACTACCCTAACAAGGTTCTCGGATTCTATAAGTTCTATCACGTATCGTTGGAGTAATCGCTCACTGTCAATTGGATAGACATCAACACTGTCAATTGGTCTTTTATCTTGGACTTGTTGAGTCTGCTTAAATTCCATCCCACTTTCATAAATTGGATTAAAGCTTGTATATCCACAGCCATGTGTTCTATTATGGTTAATGGGGCTCTTGCAGGTTACTTTAAAGGGGCAAGAGGTCTAAGGCAAGGGGATCCCGCTTGCAGTGGAAGCTTTATCAATGAATTTGAATAAGGATGCTATTTTGCACGATTTTAAATTTCATTGGAGACACAGAACCATGTAAACTCAGTCATCTTTGATTTGCTGACGATCTATTAATCTTTTGCCATGGTAACCTGCCTTCTGTGTCCATTATTCATTCTTGTATTCAGTCATTCTCACTGTTTTATGGACTGATCCCAAACGCTCAGAAGAGTCGATGCTTCTTATCAAATGTTGATTGTTGATGAAGATGAGAAGGAAAGCATTTGTTCTACGCTGGGATTCCCTATGGGTGTGCTGCCTATCCGGTTTCTTGGGGTTCCTCTCATCTCCTCTAAGCTTTCTCACTCGGATGGCATGCCTCTATAATTCAGAGAATCACGGCTAGAGTTTCTTCCTGGACTGCTAGATTTCTCCCATACTCGGGACGGCTTCAGTTGATCAAATCTGTCTTGTTTGCCATTCAATCTTTCTGGTCAGCCCACTTTATTCTACCCAAGTCAGTTATGAGATCAATCCAATCAACTCTGTAAAGATTTCTATGGAAAGGGACATCTCTTCTGAAATATGGAGCCAAAGTCTCTTGGAAAGATTTATCCATGCCTTACTCTGAGGGTGGTCTTGCTATCAAGAGTTTAATCGACTGGAACTTGGCTCTCATTCTACACCACCTCCTTAAGGTTATATCTCCCTCTCCTTCCTCTTCGGCAAAGAGATCCGCAGGTAAACTGAGCAAATCTGTTATGGCATAAACTCCATGTGCCCCGGTACTCCTTTACTTTATGGCTGGCTTTGTGTGGGAGATTGCCAACGAATGATGTTTTTTACTCCTACTCTAATTTCCATTCCTTGGTCTGTCCTTTATGTAATTTAACTGCTGAAACCTTCCCCCATCTTTTCTTCAACTGCCCCTACTCTAAAACTGTTATTTCATTTGTTTTGGCTGCTGGGAATTGGATTAATGTTCCACTTGTCTGGGATAATTTGGTTGATTATATCCTTCAGTTTAATGGGAGGTACATGATGTCTGAGATCTTGAAGTTGGCATTTGCTACTTCGGTGTACAAATTATGGGGTGCTAGGAACTCTATGCTGCATGAAAAAATCAAACTCCACCCTCTAGTGCTAGCAAAGGAAATTGTGCAGTTGGTTAAGGCTCGGCTTTCCTATTCCCTGAAGTTCCACAAGGCAGCCCGGAAATGTAGTAGCTATCACAACTGGTTGTATTAGTTGTCTTGTATTGTCTGTGTGGTTCTCTTTGGTTATTCTTGGTCTGATGATTGGTTGTTATTTTTTTTAACTAGTCCTGCTGCTTCTGTTTTGTTCCTATGTGAATTCGGCTTTTGTTCAATCATCATGGGGTTTGTCTCATGACGATAGCTCAATAGTTCTGGGGTATGCCCTTTTGCAATTGTAATTATGATTCTTTTATGCACAACTCAAAAAATTTAGTGAAAAAAAGAAATTAAAAAACATTTGAACAGAACGAAAAAAACTTTTGAAGCAGACAAAGTTAAAATCTTTTAGGGAGATAAATTGAATAACTTTTTAAGGGAGAGAAATTTGAAATTTAAAAATTTCAGAAAGAAACAAAGTATAATTTTTAAAGAGAAAATTAAATAGTTTGAGAGTTGAGAAGTAAAAACTTTTGAGGTAGAGTTAAATTTTTTTTAGGAAAAGTTAAAAAGTTTTGAGGGAGACAAAGTGAAAAACATTTTAAGGAAGAGAAAGTGGAAAACTTTCAAGGGAGAGAAATTGATAAATTTGAGTGACATAAATTCAAAACTTTCGAAAGATACAAAGTATAAATTTTGAAAGCGAGAAAGTTATAAATTTTGAGAGTTGAGAAGTAAAAACTATCAAGGGAGAAAAAGTTGACAACTTTTGAGGGAGAAAAAGTTAGTAAAATTTTGAGGGACAAAAATTAAAAACATTTTAAGGAGATTGAAATTTTTTGAGGAAGAAAAAGTTCAAAATTTTTTAGGGAGTCAAAGTTAAACACTTGAGGGATAGAGAGAAAACACGTTTGAGAGAGAGGAAGTTAAAACCTTTTACAATTGAGAGAATGGAAAACTTTCAAAGGAGAAAAATGACAATTTTTGGGACTGAAATTTAAGAATTTCGGAATATCCAAAATATAACTTTTGAAAGAAAGTGCATTTAAATTTAGAGAGTAAAGTAAAAACATTTGAGCAAGAGAAAGTTAAAAACTTTTTAGAGAGAGAATACCAAGAACTCTTGAAGCAGAGAACTAAAAATTTTGCAGGAGTGAAACTTGAAAACTTTTGAGGGAGAGAAAGTCAAACCCTTTTAAGAGATTGAAAAACTTTTAAAGCAGTGGAATGAAAATTTTAAGGGCAGGAATTTTAATTTTTTTGATGATACAAAGTATAAATTTTGAATGAGAAAAATTTAAATTTAAGTCGAGTAAAAACCTTATAGGGAGAGGGTGAAAAAATTTGAAAGTTAAGTAAAAACTTTTACGAAGTAAATGTTCAAAACTTTTCAGGGCGAGTAAGATAAAAACATTTAAGGGAGGGGAAGTTAAGAAAAAGTTAACTTTTTAGGGACAAAAATTGAAAACTTTTGAGGAACAAAAATTGATAACTTTCAAAGGAGAGTGAATTTTTTAGGAAGTGAAAGGTCAAAATTTTTTATTGAGTGAAAAACTTTTGAGAGAGAGAGAGAACACATTCGAGGGAGAGGAGAGGAAGTTAAAACCTTTTAAGGGAGATAGAATGGAAAACCTTTAAAGGAGAGAAATTGAAAATTTTTGGGACTGAAATTTAGAAAATTCGGAAGATACAAAATATAAATTTTGAAAGTGTTTAAAATTTTGAGAGTAAAGAAATAAAGACCTTTTGAGCGAGAGAAAGTTAAAAGCTTTTGAGGGAGAGAATGTCAAAAACTTTTCAAGCAGAAAAGGATAAAAATTTTGCGGGAGTGAAACTTAAAAACTTTTGAGGGAGAGAAAGTTAAAATCTTTTAAGAGAGTGGAAATCTTTTCAAGCTGTGGAATTTAAAACTTTAGGGGTAGGAATTTAAATTTTTCGGAAGATACAAAGTATAAATTTTGAAATTGAAAAAATTATAAAGTTGAGTTAATAAGTAAAAACTTTTGAGGGAAAGTGAATTTTAGAGTTGAGAAATGAAAACTTTTAGGAAGTAAATTTAAAACTTTTCAGGTCGAGAAAGATAAAAACATTTGAGGGAAAGGAAGTTAAGAAAAAGTTTGTGAGACACAACAAAATTCAATACAAGTCCGCAAAATGTAAATAAAGAAAACAAAAAATTGAGGCTCGCACTTCTTTTTCTTGAATTTGAATAAAAAAATTAAAATGAATAACCTAGTTGAACTCACTCTGAAGAGACTCTGTGGCCTGGCACTGCACAAATAGGATCCAGGCGTATATCATTTATCCCTGATCGGAATCTACGCAAAGATCCAGAAAAGGAATAGCTATGTGCAACTGCACATCCTTTAGCCCTAGTGACATAGACCAAATCCCCATTTCAAAAGCCTGGGATCCCGATGACTTTAGTAATGGGAGAATGGCAATCGATGATTGGGATCTGCAGTGGTAGAACCTAGTGAACCGGACGTAGTACTTCTCAACCTTTTGTTTTCTTATTTGATATTTTTTTACCACCACTCGAACTCCAAAACGAAACTCAAGTCATTCGTCATTCCCACTCATGCTCTTGCTATAACAATTCCCTTGCCTACTAGACTTGTCTAAGAAAAGATGCATGAGCCCCTCTTTCTCTTATAGACGAGATTTTTATATTCTAAGATATGAGAATGTTGCTACAAGTACGACAAATGACTTAGCAAATCAACCAGCATGTCAACAAGTGAGCATGGCGGAGATTCTGCTTGAGCTTGCCCTTTGGCTTTGTTTGTGGGCGAGAACCCATATCTATATTCCCGGCCAAATCCAAAATGACATGGTTGAGCAAACATTGAGTGCCTTGGTAGGTCTGCGACTCCCTTTCTTTAGCTAACAGAGTCGCTACTCATCGTTTCATCCGCATTGATATTTCCTACAGGGTCTCACTCTTCAAAAGAGAGTTAGAGGGGAACTCTTATTAAAGGATACGAACGATAAAACAGGAATATAATAAGAGAGCAAAGAGGCAATGGTCGTTCTCACCACCCGTGAATCCTTCCTCAACTAGCAAATCTGACTGCAACGCTTCGGCGGACTCCTTATTCTGTGAAATTGATTCACTTTTGTTTGTCAGTGTAATGTCTCGTCTCATCCAGAAATGAAGAACATTTTCCACCAAAAGATCAGTCTAATAATACCACTCACTGGTAAATAACGCAATACTTCCTCGTGAATCTCCGCTATTTGAATATGGAACATCATAATAACGAATAGGAATGAGAAAGAACCAGTCTACTTATAATAATATAAAGTAGTAAGCCGAATTCTTCAAGTTCATCAAGAGTGAGAGATCCGTTTAAGAACAATAGAAGAGGGATATACCATCGAATGGCGTGAGCCGCATGCGGGGAGACCCGCACGTATGGTTTTTAGGGGGATCTGGTCGAAAGACCGATCGACTCCCACCCGACTAGAGGGACTGAGAAATTAATAGAGTACAAAACTTATCTTCAAGCTTTACCTTATTATGATCGTTCAGAGGGCGATCGCGGGGTCACTGAATGAAGTCTTCCGTTTCAGCACCCAATCATTGACTGATTATTGTAGGGTTAAAGGGTCTATCTATTGTATTGGTGGGGTTGGCAAGTGGCCAAATCCAAAAACACCTGGCGAAGATGTGGCAAACAAATAAAGTAGCCCTATGTTCGGATCTGACAATACCATACCATAGAGGACGAATAGAGGGAAGATAAAAAATCCCTGCCTGCCCTGTAGCTAATCGAAGGAGCGAAGAAAGCAACAGTTTGCTGGAAATCTAATGAATATTGCTTTTAATTCTAATTCTAATAAAAGTAGTATGGCAAATCATTTGCCCACTCCAAGATCATTAAATCCCTCTTTCTCAGTGACTCATTGCAAAAGCTGCGGTTGGAATGGATTAGTGGGTCAAAGCTGCCTCGCTTCGCATGTGCTTATAACCATTCTTGTAACAGGATAATTAGCACTCAACCTTCGTCACCCTCTCTCGCTCACTAAGTTGGTTAGAGTAAAGCACTGCGGAAAACAACGACTCGAGAATGATAGAATGCAGACTAGTCATTCAAACTTTGCAAACAAAACATTTTTGTCGTCTACACCAGAGACCATGAAAGCTCCTTCCTCCATGAAATCGGGAAGTAACTCAGATGAGAGCTCGAGTCTAGCTCCTAATGTTGAGAGGGCAATCAGTAACACAACGTCTCAGTCATAGAGCAATTGGAATGCAAGGCAATCAGTCAAGCCAGAGATCTTGGTAACAAGCTGCCTTGGTAACAGCTGCTAGGATGACTGCTTTGAAATCCAAAAGACTGATGACTGAGATCCAAGCTCGTATGGACAAGTGGAAGAAAAAGTAAGATCAAACTCAATCCCAAGAGGAGCATGCACCATCTGGACCCGAGAGGAGGCCGATCTCTCTTGCACATATTCTCAAACAATATGTACTGAATGAAGGAATTGGTCCATTCCCTGGCCAATATTTGGGTAAGCGCGTTCACGAATCAAGTCATTTCATATATGGTGTTCCCGATCCCGATGACCCACATACAATGTCAATGAGCGCTAGAAGGAAGGGGACAATAGCACCGCTCACCTCACTTTGAACAAAATAAATTATCGCAATCAAAAGGAAACGACAATTTGTAGGGAAATCCATTCGATAGGAGGTATAGGATGGAACCAAATCCCCTTCGCGAGGGTCTCGTTCGCACGACTAAAAGAAAGGGAGTCGCCACCTAATAAAATCACTCTCATAATTGCTTAGAGAATCACAATGGCTATCTAAAGTCAGAGAGGATCGAGAAACCATCGCCCAAAGGTGCTCATTGAGTCGGTCACCGGTGGCTAAGAATCTTGTGATGTCCGCATTTTGCTTTTTTATTAGTGTTTCGTGAGTATATCGAGATTTTCTAAGGTAGCCCTTTGTCACGAGCTAGACTCGAACCAGCCCAAAGACTCCTTTCCCTATCCCTTCATTGTTTAGTTTGTGGGGCCCTATAAAGTTAGTTCCTTGGTCGCTTTGCTTTCTTTACTTTTTAAAGCGGCATTCTCTCTGGAATCTAGAATCAAATCGTTGATCATGAATGTCCTTTGCCCTTTATCTCCCCACCTTCCTGTTTATAAGCCACAACTCACTTCTATTGGGGAGGCTTACTTATCTTATAGTTTAGCGGCTTTATCCATCTTTGATTTCATTGCTTGTTTTGTCTGGTTCAATAATACTGCCTATCCCAGCGAGTTTTACGGACCCATTGGACCAGAAGCTTCCTAAGCTCAAACATTTACTTTTCTAGTTAGAGACCAACGCCTTTGGGCTAACGTAGGATCCGCTCAAGGACCTAATGGTTAGGTAAATATTTAATGCATTGATAGCACCCAATTTTTCCGATTCGGTGATTCGATCTATAATTTATCATTCATGAACGTTGATAAGATCCATCCATTTAGCAGCACCTTAGGATGGCATAGCCTAAAAGTTAAGGACTGAAAGTCATCGAAAACCAACAGATCCTCTTGATTAGTTTCCCCCGGGACATCAAACTTTATTTACTGCTTACGAATACAAGACTAACGAACGAACCCTGGGATGAAATAGTAAGGTTTGATAGAACCTAATTCCAGGGTTGGATAAGTGTGGAAATCCTTAGGGTTGGATTGCTCGTGGACAAGGACAAATTCTATTTGAAATGGATGGTGAGTTTGTCAAATGCTCGACAAGCCACTCCCTTTGGCAGCATCCACTAATTCAGAAGTTAATTTGAAAGCCATATTTCGACCCGGATGTCTTGCGCGGGAAGGTGAACTTTGCAAAAGTGCTTATTTGGTTGGGAAAGAGAGGATTTCTGACTCCAAGCCTACCCGAAAACAAGTAATCTATCTTTTCCCCTTGTTCGGCAGTACCCTCGAGGCCGTAATTCCAATGCAAAACATGATTTCCCGTGTATGGTACCAATGTTAAAATTTTGACACCAATCATATATGAGCGAGTATTACACCAAGAATGGATAAGCAGACCCCAGAGAAACATCATGGAAGGTTGAGACTAAGAAAGCCTTTTTGTAGCAGATTTCAAAAGATGGTTAATGGGCTATAAAGAAAATATCATATCCGATTCCTCCTAGCCTATTGGAAAAATTTTAGGTTGTTCCAACACTTTGGATTAATGCAAAAACGGCTTTTTGTGCAAGGGAAGGCACGGTAATCCCCCTAAAGAAAAAGAAGAAAAATATGGAATTTAGAGTATAAACCTTCCTTTAAAAATAAATTAGATCGGCTTAGATAAGGGTTTCGAGAAAAGAAAAAAAAAATCAATTCTTTATGGACTACTGAGCCCATATCCCCTCAAACCATTAGAATACGGGGGGATATGGAAAAAGGGACAAGGAGCTTTGCGTTTGCATATTAGCAAACTACCCTTTGGAGGGACGGTAATTAAAGCTTTTGAGGGTGAGTGAAAATTTTTGAGGAAGAGAAAGTTCAAAACTTTTTAGGGATAGAGAAAACACATTTGAGATAGAGGAAGTTCAAACCTTTTAAGGGATATAGAATGGAAAACCTTTAAATGAGAGAAATTGAAATAAATTGGGCCTGAATTTTATAAATTTGGGAAGATACAAAATATAAAATTTGAAAGAGACCTTTTGAGCGAGAGAAAGTTAAAAGCTTTTGAGGGAGTGAATGTCAAAAACTTTTGAAGTAGAGAAAGCTAAAACATTTGGGGCAGAGGGAGTTAAAACCCTTAAGGGGAGAGAGAATGGAAAACGTGTAATGAATATAAATTGAAAAAATTTGGGACTTCAATTTAAAATTTTCGAAAGATAAAATTAAATTTTTTAAAAGAGTTAATAATTTTGAGAATAATTACAAACTTCTTTTGAGAAAGTGAAAACCTATTAAGGGAGAGAGAGTGGAAAACTTTTAAAGCAGTGGAATTTAAAACTTTAGGGGTAGGAATTTAAATTTTTCGGAAGATACAAAGTATAAATTTTGCAAAGAGAGAAAATTATAAAGTTGAATTAAGAAGTAAAATCTTTTGAGGGATAGAGTGAATTTGAGAGTTAAGAAATGAAAACTTTTTGGAGGTAAAAGTTTAAAACTTTTTAGGGCGAGAAAGATAAAAACATTTGATGGAAAAGAAGTTAAGAAAAAGTTAATAACTTTTGGGGGACGGAAATTAATATTTTTGAGAGTAAGTGAAAATTTTTGAGAAAGAGAAAGTTCAAAACTTTTAGGGATAGAAAGAGAACACATTTGAGGGAGAGGAAGTTAAAACCTTTTAATGGATATAAAACGGAAAACCTTGAAAGGAGAGAAATAGAAAAAATTTGGGTTTGAAATTTAGAAATTTGGGAAGATACAAAATATAAAATTTAAAAGAGAGTGATGTAAGACCTTTTGAATGTGAGAAAGTTATAAGCATTTGAGGGAGTGAATGTCAAAAACTTTTGAAGTAGAGAAAGCTAAAACATTTGAGGCAAAGGAAGTTAAAACCCTTTTAAGGGGAGAGAGAATGGAAAACTTGTAAGGAATAGGAATTGAAAAATTTTGGGACTTCAATTTAAAATTTTATAAAGATAAAATTAAAAATTTTAAAAGAGAGTTAATAATTTTGAGAATAAAGAAGTACAAACTTCTTTTGAGAAAGTGAAAACCTATTAAAGGAGAGAAAGGTTAAACCTTTTAAGAGAGTGGAAAACTTTTAAAGCAGTGGAATTTAAAACTTTAGGGGTAGGAATTTAATTTTTACGGAAGATACAAGTATAAATTTTGAAAGAGAAAATTATAAAGCTGAGTTAAGAAGTAAAAACTTGAGAGATATAGTGAATTTGAGAGCTAAGAAATAAAAGCTTTTAGGAGATAAAAGTTTAATACTTTTCAACGCGAGAAAGATAAAAACATTTGAGGGAAAGGAATTAAGAAAAAGTTAATAACTTTAGAGGGACGGAAATTAAAACTTTTGAGATTGAGTGAAAATTTTTGAGGAACAGAAAGTTCAAAACTTTTTAGGGATAGAAAGAGAAAACAGATTTGAGGCTGAGGAAGTTAAAACCTTTTAAGGGATATAGAATGGAAAACCTTGAAAGGAGAGAAATTGAAAAAATTTGGGTCTGAAATTTAGAAATATGGGAAGATACACAATATAAAATTTGAAAGAGAGTGATGTAAAACCTTTTGAATGAGAGAAAGTTAAAAACTTTTGAGGGAGTGAATGTCAAAAACCTTTTGAAGTAGAGAAAGCTAAAACATTTGAGGCAGAGGAAGTTAAAATCATTTAAGGGGGAGAGAATGAAAAACTTGTAAGGAATAGAAATTGAAATTTTTTGGGACTTCAATTTAAAATTTTTGACAGATAAAATTACAAATTTTAAACAAGATTCAATAATTTTGAGAATAAAGAAGTACAAACATTTGAGCGAGGGAAAGTTTAAAACTTTTAAGGGAGAGAGTCAAAAACTTTAGAACGAGAGTGAAATATTTTGAGGGAATGGAAGTTAAAAACTTTTGAGGGAAAAACCTTTAAGGGAGAGTTAGAGAGTGAAAAACTTTTAAAGAAGTGAAAATGAAAATTTTAGGGACTGAAATTAAGAAATTTTAGATGATACAAAGTATAAATTTTGGAGAGAAATATAAATTGAAGTTAAGTAAAAACTTTACAGAGTGAAAAAAAAAATTGAAAGTTTAGTAAAAACTTTAGGAAGTAAAAGTTCAAATATTTCAGGGCGAGGAAGATAAAAACATGTGAGGGGTAGGAAAGATAACGACATTTTAGGGACAGAAATTGAAAACTTTGAGGAACAAAAATTGATAACTTTCAAATGAGTGAATTTTTTAGAAGAGAAACGTCAAAACTTTTACAGAGCGAAAAAACTTTTGAGAGAGAGATAAAACACATTTGAGGGAGAGGAGAGGAAGTTAAAACCTTTAAGGGAGATAGAATGGAAACCTTTAATGGATAGAAAATGGAAATTTTGGGAATGAAAATTTCGGAAGAATACAAAATATAAATTTTGAAAAGTGTTTACAATTTTGAGAGTAAAGAAGTAAAGGCCTATTGAGCGAGAGAAAGTTAAAGCGAGAGAAAGTTAAAAGGTTTTGAGGGAGAGAATGTCAAAAACTTTTCAAGCAGAGAAATATAAAATTTTGCAGGAGTGAAACATAAAAACTTTTGAGGGAGAGAGTTAAAACCTTTTAAGAGAGAGTGGAAAACTTTTAAGCAGTGGAATTTAAAACTTTAGGGGTAGGAATTTAAATTTTTCGGAAGATACAAAGTATAAATTTTGAAAAAAAAAATATAAAGTTGAGTTAAGTAAAAACTTTTGAGGGATAGAGTGAATTTGAGAGTAAACTTTTAGGAGGTAAAAGTTTAAAACTTTTCAGGGCGAGAAAGATAAAAACATTTGAAGGAAAGGAGAGAAAAGTTTAAGAAAAAGTTAATAACTTTTGAGGGACGAAAGTTAATAACTTTGAGGGTATGAAAGTTAAAAACTTTTGAGGGAACCTTTTAAGGGGGAGAGAGAGAGAGAGAGAATGTAAAACTTTTAAAGGAGTGAAAATGAAAATTTTTGCGACTAAAATTAGGAAATTTAGATGATACAAAGTATAAATTTTGAATGAAATATAAATTTAAGTTGAGTAAAAACTTTAGAGGGAGAGAAAAAAAATGAAGTTAAGTAAAAACTTTTAAGTAAAAGTTCAAAACTTTTCAGGGCGAGGAAGATAAAAACATTTGTGGGAGAGAAAGTTAAGAAAAAGTAAACAACTTTTTAGGGACAAAAATTGAAAACTTTTGAGGAACAAAAATTGATAACCTTCAAAGGAGTGAATTTTTTAGGAAGAAAAAGGTCAAAACTTTTTACAGAGTGAAAAATCTTTCGAGAGAGAGAGAACACATTTGAGGGAGAGGACGAAGTTAAAACCTTTTAAGGGAGATAGAATGGAAACCTTTAACGGAGAGAAATTGAAAAAATTTGGGACCGAAAATTTCTTAAAATATAAAAAATATAAATTTGAATTGTGTTTACAATTTTGAAAGTAAAGAAGTAAAGGCCTTTGAGCGAGAGAAAGTTAAAAGCTTTTGAGGGGAGAATGTCAAAACATTTCAAGCAGAGTAAAAAAAAATTTGCAGGAGTGAAACTTAAAAACTTTTGAGAGAGAGAAAGTTAAAACATTTTAAGAGTGGAAAACTTTTAAAGCACTGGAATTTAAAACTTTAGGGGTAGGAATTTAAATTTGAGGGTGAAAGGAAGTTAAGAAAAAGTTAATAACTTTTGAGGTACAGAAATTAAAACTTGAGAGTGAGTGAAAACTTTTAAGGAAGAGAAAGTTCAAAAATTTTTAGGGATAAAAAGAGAAAACACATTTGAGGAAGAGGAAGTTAAAACCTTTTAAGGGATATAGAATGGAGAAACTTGAAAGGAGAAAAATTGAAAAAAATTGGGTCTAAAATTAAGAAATTTGGGAAGATACACAATAAAAATTTGAAAGAGTGATGTAAGACCTTTTGAATGAGAAAAAGTTAAAAGCTTTTGAGGGAGTGAATGTCAAAAATTTTGAAGTAGAGAAAGCTAAAACATTTGAGGCGGAGGAATTTAAAACAGACACTGAGAAACTTGAAAGGAATAGAAATTGAAAATTTTTGGGACTTCAATTTAAAATTTTCGAAAGATAAATTAAATTTTTTAAAAAAGAGTTAATAATTTGAGAATAAACAAGTACAAACTTTTGAGCGAGAGAAAGTTTAAAACTTTTAAGGAGAGAGTCAAAAACTTTAGAACAAGAGTGAAATATTTTGAGGGTATGAAAGTTAAAAACTTTGAGGGAACCTTTAAGGGGGAGAGAGAGAGAGAGAGAATG
Source organism: Panax japonicus (assembly GCA_020205505.1). Taxonomy (NCBI): domain Eukaryota; kingdom Viridiplantae; phylum Streptophyta; class Magnoliopsida; order Apiales; family Araliaceae; genus Panax; species Panax japonicus. The sequence continues at coordinate 25,167,714 of CM035092.1, read as the reverse complement.
TAAAACTTTTAAAGGAGTGAAAATGAAAATTTTTGCGACTAAAATTAAGGAATTTTAGATGATACAAAGTAAAATTTGAATGAGAAATATAAATTTAAGTTGAGTAAAAACTTTAGGAAGAGAAAGGTCAAAACTTTTTACAGAGTGAAAAATCTTTCGAGAGAGAGAGAACACATTTGAGGGAGAGGACGAAGTTAAAACCTTTAAGGGAGATAGAATGGAAACCTTTAACGGAGAGAAATTGAAAAAATTTGGGACCGAAAATTTCTTAAAATATAAAAAAATATAAATTTTGAATTTGTTTACAATTTTGAAAGTAAGAAGTAAAGGCCTTTTGAGCGAGAGAAAGTTAAAAGCTTTTGAGGGAGAGAATGTCAAAACATTTCAAGCAGAGTAAAATAAAAATTTGCAGGAGCGAAACTTAAAAACTTTGAGAGAGAGAAAGTTAAAACATTTTAAGAGTGGAAAACTTTTAAAGCACTGGAATTTAAAACTTTAGGGGTAGGAATTTAAATTTTGAGGGTGAAAGGAAGTTAAGAAAAAGTTAATAACTTTTGAGGTACAGAAATTAAAACTTGAGAGTGAGTGAAAACTTTTAAGGAAGAGAAAGTTCAAAAACTTTTAGGGATAAAAAGGAAAAAACATTTGAGGAAGAGGAAGTTAAAAACTTTTAAGGGATATAGAATGGAGAACCTTGAAAGGAGAAAAATTGAAAAAAAATTGGGTCTAAAATTAAGAAATTTGGGAAGATACACAATATAAAATTTGAAAGAGTGATGTAAGACCTTATGAATGAGAAAAAGTTAAAAGCTTTTGAGGGAGTGGATGTCAAAAATTTTGAAGTAGAGAAAGCTAAAACATTTGAGGCGGAGGAATTTAAAACACACTGAGAAACTTGAAAGGAATAGAAATTGAAAATTTTGGGACTTCAATTTAAAATTTTCGAAAGATAAATTAAATTTTTTAAAAAAGAGTTAATAATTTTGAGAATAAACAAGTACAAACTTTTGAGCGAGAGAAAGTTTAAAACTTTTAAGGAGAGAGTCAAAAACTTTAGAACAAGAGTGAAATATTTGAGTATGAAAGTTAAAAACTTTTGAGGGAACCTTTTAAGGGGGAGGAGAGAGAGAGAGAATGTAAAACTTTTAAAGGAGTGAAAATGAAAATTTTTGCGACTAAAATTAAGAAATTTTAGATGATACAAAGTATAAATTTTGAATGAGAAATATAAATTTAAGTTGAGTAAAAACTTTAGGAAGAGAAAGGTCAAAACTTTTTACAGAGTGAAAAATCTTTCGAGAGAGAAACACATTTGAGGGAGAGGACGAAGTTAAAACCTTTTAAGGGAGATAGAATGGAAACCTTTAACGGAGAGAAATTGAAAAAATTTGGGACCGAAAATTTCTGAAAATATAAAAAATATAAATTTTGAATGTGTTTACAATTTTGAGAGTAAAGAAGTAAAGGCCTTTTGAGCGAGAGAAAGTTAAAAGCTTTTGAGGGAGAGAATGTCAAAACTTTTCAAGCAAAGTAAATAAAAATTTGCAGTAGTGAAACTTAAAAACTTTTGAGAGAGAAAGTTAAAACATTTTAAGAGTGGAAAACTTTAAATCACTGGAATTTAAAACTTTAGGGGTAGGAATTTAAATTTTGAGAGTGAAAGGAAGTTAAGAAAAAGTTAATAACAAGTTAATAACTTTTGAGGTACGGAAACTAAAACTTGAGAGTGAGTGAAAACTTTTAAGGAAGAGAAAGTTCAAAACTTTTTAGGGATAAAAGAGGAAAACACATTTGAGGAAGAGGAAGTTAAAACCTTTTAAGGGATATAGAATGGAGAACCTTAAAAGGAGAGAAATTGAAAAAATTTGGGTCTGAAATTAAGAAATTTGGGAAGATACACAATATAAAATTTGAAAGAGAGTGATGTAAGACCTTTTGAATGAGAAAAAGTTAAAAGCTTTTGAGGGAGTGAATGTCAAAAATTTTGAAGTAGAGAAAGCTAAAACATTTGAGGCGGAGGAATTTAAAACAGACACTGAAAAACTTGAAAGGAATAGAAATTGAAAATTTTTGGGACTTCAATTTAAAATTTTAGAAAGATTAATAAATTTTTAAAAGAGTTAATAATTTTGAGAATAAAGAAGTACAAACTTTTGAACGAGAGAGTTTAAAACTTTTAGGGAGTCAAAAACTTTAGAACGAGAGTGAAATATTTTGAGGGTATGAAAGTTAAAAACTTTTGAGGGGAGAGAGTGTAAAACTTTTAAACGAGTGAAAATGAAAATTTTAGCGACTAAAATTAAGAAATTTTAGATGATACAAATTATAAATATTGAATGAGAAATATAAATTTAAGTTGAGTAAAACTTTATGGGGAAAGAGTAAAAAAAAATTAAGTAAAAACTTTTATGAAGTAAAAGTTCAAAACTTTTCAGGGCGAGGAAGATAAAAACATGTGGGAGAGAGTTAAGAAAAAGTTAACAACTTTTTAGGGACAGAAATTGAAAACTTTTGAGGAACAAAAATTGATAACCTTCAAAGGAGAGTGAATTTTTAGGAAGAGAAAAGTCAAACGTTTTACAGTGAAAAATCTTTTGAGAGAGAGAGAACACATTTGAGGGAGTGGACCAAGTTAAAAACCTTTTAAGGGAGATAGAATGGAAACCTTTAAAGGAGAGAAATTGAAAAATTTTGGAACTGCAAATTTCGGAAAATAAAAAATTTAAATTTTGAAAGTGTACAATTTTGAGAGTAAATAAGTAGAGGTCTTTTGAGGGAGAGAAAGTTAAAAGCTTTTGAGGGAGAGAATGTCAAAATCTGCTTGAAATAATTTTTTGCGGGAGTGAAACAAAAAAACTTTTGGGAAAGTTAAAACCTTTTAAGAGAGTGGACAACTTTTAAAGCAGTGTAATTTAAAACTTTAGGTGTAGGAATTTAAATTTTTGGGAAGATACAAAATACAAATTTTAAAATAGAGAAAATTATAAAGTTTAGTATCAAAACTTTTCAGGCCAAGGAAGATAAAAACATCAGAGGGAGAGGAATTAATAAAAAGTAACATCTTTTTAGGGACAGAAATTAAAAACTTTGAGCAACAAAAATTGAAAACTTTCAAAAGAGAGTGAATTTTTTAGGAAGAGAAAGGTCAAAAGAGAGAAACTGGAAAATTTTGGGACTGAAATTTAGAAATTTCAGAAGTAACAAAATATAAAGTTTGAAAGTATTAAAAATTTTGAGAGTAAAGTTGTAAAGACCATTTGAGCGAGAGAAAGTAAAAAACTTTAGAGGGAGAGAATGTCAGAAAAATTAAGCAGAGAATGATAAAAATTTTGCAGGAGTGAAACTTAGAAATTTTGAGGGAGAGAATGTTAAAACCTTTTAAGAGAGTGGAAAACTTTAAAAGCAGTGGAATTTAAAACTTTACGGGTAGGAAATTAAAATTTTCGAAAGATTCATTGTATAAATTTTGAAAGAGAAAATCATAAAGTTGGGTTAAGAAGTAAAAACTTTTTGAGGGAAAGAGTGAATTTGAGAATTTAGAAATGAAAACTTTTAGGAAGTAAAGGTTGAGAACTTTTCAAGGCGAGAAAGATAAAAACATTTGAGGGAAAGGAAGTTAAGAAAAAGTTAATAAATCTTGAGACAGAAACTAAAACTTTTGAGGGTGAGTGGAAATTTTGAGGTAGAGAAAGCACAACTTTTTAGGGATAAAAAGGGAAAAAAACATTAGAGGGGGGTTAAATACACTTTTCCCACTTTATTCGACCTCGATTTACAAATGCATCACTGAACTGAAATTTTTACGGTCAACTCATTAAACTGTAATTTTTACAAACCGTTACAAAGTCCAAACCAGTTGTAATTATTATTATATTGTAATTATTAGTATTATTATTATTTTGTAATTATTAGTATTATTGTTATTTTGAAATTATATATTATTATTATTATTTGTAATTATTAGTAGTATTATGTTATTTTGAAATTATATTATATATTTAAAAAAAAAATTATTATTAAAAATTTATATTATTATTATTATTTTGAAATTATGAATACTATTTTGTAATATTTATTTTTTTCCTTTAAATTTAATATGATTTTGTAACGGTTTATAAAAAAAATACAATTCAATGAGTTGACCGTAAAAAATTCAGTCCAATGATGCATTTTAAAACCGAGGTCGAGTAGAGTATTAACCCCATTAGAGGGAGGGAGGGAAGCTAAAATTTTAAGAGATATAGAATGGAAAACCTTTAAAGGAGAGAATTGAAAAAAATGGGACTAAAATTCAGAAATTTGGTAAGATACAAAATATAAATTTGAAAGAGTGATGCAAGACCTTTTGAGTGAAAGAAAGTTAACAGCTTTTGACGAAGTGAATACAAAAGCTTTTGAAGTAGAGAAAGCTCAAACATTTGAGGCAGATGAAGTTAAACCCCTTTAAGGGGAGAGAGTATGGAAAACTTTCAAGGAAAAGAATTTAAAATTTCCGAACGATAAAAATTAAAAAAATTTAAAAGAGTGTTAATAATTTTGAGAATAAAGAAGTACAAACTTTCAAGCGAGAGAGAAAGTTTAAAACTTTTAAGCGTGAGAAAGAAAAAACTTTAGAACAAGAGTGAAATTTTTTGAGGGAATGAAAGTTAAAAACTTTTGAAGGAGAGAGTTAAAACCTATTAAAGGAGAGAAAAACTTTTAAAGCAGAGTATTTTAAAATTTTCGACAAAGGATAAATTTTGAAAGAGAAAATTAAACGTTTGAGTTTTCAAAGAAATTGTGACAGAGGAAATGTTAAAAAACTTTGGAGGGAGAGAGAAAATCTTTTGAGGGAGAGAGTGGAAATCTTTTGAAGGCAGAAAGTGGAAATTTTAATGAAGTGCAAGTTAAAAACTTTTAAGAGAACTTTAGAACAAGAGTGAAATTTTTGAGGGAATGAAAGTTAAGTTTTGAAGGAGAGAGTTAAAACCTATTAAAGGAGAGAAAACTTTTAAAGCAAAGTATTTTAAATTTTCGACAAAGGATAAATTTGAAAGAGAAAATAAAAGTTTTGAGTTTTCAAAGAATTGTGATGAA